>JAQGBX010003206.1:0-17966 GCA_034698745.1 Megaphyllum sjaelandicum
AGTGTTGAATTACTTTTTTCCCCGACTCATTTTACTATTTTTCTTTATAATTTATTTAATGTTCATAGTTTCAAGCTTAATTTTTCATAAAGTGTCTGGATTATCTTTCATTTGTTTCAGTAAATGTTACATTGCAAAAATGTAATTATTTTTTTAAGTTATTCGACATTTTTAGGGTGTTGAAATACTTTTTTCGCTCACTGTATATCCATTATGGCGTCATGTTCTTAATGCATTGCCTTAGGCAACTGGATTTTATTAAAATTGCAGCTCATTAAATTTAGCAATGTCGGGCAGGGGTAAAAACTGAGGAAAAAATCGTTAAATAAGACCTAAAAACAATTTAATAAAGAAAAATGAATAATGTCTACAATATGCTATTTACTGTAATGTATATTCTAGAAGCTTCGGGAAAGCTAGGCATTAGGAAATCAGAGTGAATATTGGGTGAATTTCTTTCTGAAATTAATCGTTGTGCGTGGATTTTTATTTGTAGATTAATTGTTAGTATTTTTTTTATCAGAATGCTATATCAGCTGCTTTTGAAATTTCGAAACTTTAATTTGAAAGATTTCGGTGCAATGTATAAACGAGACCTTAATTTTCTGCAAATCAAAAAAATATTTGTACCCGAGTTCATTGTTCATAAATTCAGGATAACCTTACATGTACATCCCTTCCTGATTTAATCGGCGATTAAATATTGAACATAATTTCGTACAAGGTTTACATAAATTTCGCTCTCGGTTTATTTATTTAGTTTTGGAACTTTAAGGAAACTGCGAAAATAAAAACAATTTGCATGAGTAAATAACGTTTTCAAGATTTTCCGTGCGGCATATTCGAGCTGTACTAACGGAACATGTATCGGGAACATTGAATTACATGTAGTCAATTTATCGGCGTGACAATCCGCCACTGACTGTAGGTGGCGCTACCCGCGATTCTAAATTATAGACTTATTCTAAATCAGAGAGCCTATAAATTCTAAATGTTGGGCCCTTCACAATTTATCGAAATTCAAAACTGAAAATCAGGTTTCCTTCAGAAATTTCTTTTTCAACTTCCGTGACTTTTCCAGATTAAAAAAAAAATATGCATGTACGAAGAAATGCATATTTGGTAAATTTAGGTGCAAAAATCCTTAAAAAATTAGGACATATTTTACTTCTCCTCAATTTTCATTTGACGCTGGTTCTCCATTTGCAAAAAAAAAAATCCCGACATTAACAGGTTGAGATAAGTTATCACGATGGCTTTTTTTTCACGGACTATAGCCACTTGACCATGTTTTTTTTTTAAGTTCTGAAAAAGTTTGTTTTTGGTTACACCTAGTGAACTAGAACGTGAAAGTAAAAAACGTAAAAAAATGTGATCCTATCAGGATTAAAACGTGGTCGATGTATAACTGGATGTACTGTATACACGGTTTTAATTAGGTCAACTCGTTTTTAATTCAGCCACGTGGTTCAAACTCTGGACACTTGTTTCAATTATTAGCTGGTTCACCTATAAATTTGATGAAAATATGTCAGGTAGAAGTGGACGTTTAGGCGATGCTGATTTTGATTAAAAGCTTTTCTCCTATTATTCATACATTTAGATGAATTCACACGCTATTGAATTTTGAATTGCTTATTGGACAATATCAAAAATTGACATTTTTCAAAATATACTAATGACAATTTTTGAACATTAACATAAAAAATGTAAATTTGTTTAAAAGTTTGACAATTTTGAATTCGGAAAATATAGAAAGTTTTGCAAATTGGAACTTGGAAAATGCGGAAAGTTTTGCAAATTGGAACTTGGAAAATGTGGAAAGTTTTGCAAATTGGAACTTGGAAAATTTGCAAATTACAACTTGAAAAATTTGCAAATTTGTGGATAATTTTGCACATTTGAGCTTGGAAATCGTGGGAAATTTTGTCCTCGGAAAACGAGTTCCCTGACTTTTCCATGTTTTCCAGGTCTGGGTATACATTGTTGATTTTCATTTGATTTTTTTTTCAAATATCGTAACAAACAAGATTGTTTTCCGATGTTGGCATATTTATTTCATGAACACCTCTGCGGGAAATGAAACTGGTAACGATGAAAAACTGAACAAAAATGTACAAATGTTTTATTTCTTTGAGTACAACTTTTCAACGATATTTTGTCAGCGGGGATTCCGTGAAAATGCAATGGTTTCATTAAGATGAGAATGGGACAGGATGGGATATGGCTTTATGCGTAAACACTGAAAGTTGATAACAGTACAGATCCATAATTGGACCGTGAGACTTTGTCACGCGTGCTTCTGTCACATGGTCCACTTTGCTTTTGGCCAACAGGCACACAAAATTCTTCAATTTTAATAGTTCTTATTAAAATTTAGCTTTCATTTAACTTAAGAGGGCAAATGGGGTCATGTGACAGCAACATCCGAGACGTAATCTGCTTAAGTGCAGTTTGAAAAATATGTCGATATCTATATTGCATATACACTATACAAGTCATACATGTTAAGTGCTCACTCGAGCACGAATGATGGGAAATTCACAATGATCTGTTGGAATAATTAACGCAGTTGTGCCCGAAATAATCTCGTTAAAACATTTAATGCCATAAGTAGAGTTTTAATTGGTCTCATTTATCCGTTCGATTCTCGAACGCATTGTTCGAACTTAGCAATTTATGTCTTAAGCAACAAGCCTGGACTGCAGAAAATGATGTATTTTTTAATCTTGAAAGCAATAGAACATTTTATTTGACAAATATATTTTTTTAAAAAAATCCGAAAATTAAGGTGAAATTTAACTTTACACGCTCCTTTTAATCATCAGCTTGCAGTTCAATTTTTCTTCTTCTTATTATTTTTGTTATTAATTTAAAACACGTTTTGGAAGCCCCTTTTTGCAAACTGTCACAAAAATGCAAACATAGTGTAACAAAATATTTAAAAATTTCAAGGTGGAATGTTTAACAGTTTTTATAATTTAACAATTCTAAACATGAATGAGCCAATCTAAAACCTAGCAAAAAAAAATTAGATGCCACACACAGTCAGATTTTTGTTGTCATTGTGTAATCCGTAGCCCTAACTTGCCCACTAACAAATTGAATCGGTTCATTGCGTAAGATACGAGGCACCATGATCGATCGCGGATATGTTTCAGGGAGACTGGGAATACTTCAATAACTTGTTCGTCTTTATGAAAATAACAAAAAAAGTATTTGTTAATAAGTTTCAAAGGCCCTTTGTTTTTTACAAACTGACGATATCCCTGAAACCACAACAAAATTTATTTACTCGTATTTTTCTTAATGAAAAAACGAGTAGCTCATGGAGCATGATAGTATATTTAAATAAGATTTATTGGGAACAGTACAACTGCCATTGGTATTAAGGCTCGTTCACCGAGCAGATTGCTCTTATATCTTCTATATTCTCCGCTTTTTAGCAAAATACATAAAACTGACATATGTGCATAGATAATGTGTATTTGGATTTTAGGCTATGTGGTGTTACGGGCTTATTTTCACATCTTTATACAAGGAAACATTGACTTTTTACATCATCCAACGCTACACATTTTTCTTTGAAGACTGCGAATCCCCCGTGGTCATCTGCGCAGCGAAATCCTCGAATTTGGAAATATAATCGATGCAGTTCTCGTTCATTACGCAGTGAAAATTTGGATCCATCTGAAACGTAACATAGAAAAAGTAAATGAAATAGTAAATAGCTCGCATCGGGGGTACTGACTCGGGAGCAAATTTAGTAAGTTTCGGAGCACTTCTCTAACCACTTTAAAAGCTATATGCCCTAATATTCATCTTTTTCATATGTTAAACTTTGAAAACTAGAATAACTGGGATTACTGCTTAAATTCCCTCTCCATGCACTCGTTCTGACAAACTTACATCGGAGGTGTTCTCAGTTTGGTTGATTCCGGATGAGACTGGCGCAGATGCCTTAGCCGGAGATTCCAGATGACTTAAAAAGTTGCTCAATGAAAATTCAGATACCTGAAATCACGCGTTTTAAAGATTCACAATGCCCGTCAATACGCGTGCTCAATTCAAACTCGCCTTACGGGGCTTACTTACATCTCCGTTAAACCAATGACTTTCCACTCCGGGTGATGAGATCTTAAAAAGAGAATTGGTGGGGCTGTTCACGGGAGTCGATGGACGCGCGCCCAACCCAACATCATTCGAGATTATCGGAGTCGGTAACGACACCGCCTCTTCATCGTTGATCAATTTGTTGGTGGTCGTCAGATTTATCAAGCCTATAAAGGTAGGGGAAAAACATTAGTGGAAAATAATTTTTTTTTACAGTTTCAGTTTATGATTATTATATCCGGAGGAATAATTTTCTACAGTAGAACATTATGGGAATATTTCTCTCCCCATTCGAACGTAGGATTTATTCCGCATAAAGTAGGTCCGATCAATTCAATCACGTACCTACGTAAGTCCGACATGTACGTGAAAACTGCTAACTCGACAAAATAAAAAATTACGGTACCACTGAAACCGGAATTGGAGTTTCCGAGAGTGATATCCAACAGTTTGTCCGTGGAAATGTCCGAGGTAAGATTGGCATTTTCAGCACCTTGTGTGACAAATGGAGAAATTGCTTTTTATTGAACCACAAAAGCAAGCGCGCACGCGATAAGATTTCATTGAAAATGGACCAGTATGATTACCGTCTACTCCTGGAAGTGAAATGCCCAATATAGAAGAGATGCTTGGAGGCGAGACTGATAGCTTCGTTATCAGCCCCGTCTCCGATATAGATATTTCAGGAACCATTTGTTTCGACGTTGCCGATGGCAATGTTAAAGCGGAATCTTGGACACTCGATATGCCAAGCCGAGGAAGCTGCTGAGACAGGTTCGCGGAACCGGCATTTTCTTGCTAAAATTAAATTACAAGAATAAACGTAAGTAAAATAGAAAAGTGTTTGGTTGAATTTCGATTAAACGCAAATTCTGAAAAAGTGATGTCCAGAGGATCATCATCGAGCCTATTTTCCTTTTCAATGCCTGAAATAACTGGCCTTATGACATTTAAAGATGCATTAAATTCCACTAACGATTTACCCGAATTAGGTCAATATTATGGGTAAAACGGACCTGCATGATCTTCATTGTTAAGTTGGAATACTTTTGAAGGCTGTTTGTAGGGTGCGTCAGCTCGCTGGGACCATCTTTTGTAATCATGATTGGACTCGAGGAAGTAATGAGAGCATCAGCCAACGTGGAGATGAGGTTCGTTGCAGTGGAGGTGTTCGGTGCTGTAAAATTTGGAGATGAAGTAACTGTTTTCTGATGCAGCACCGCGGGCAAACCGGCATTATTTAGGATGAGGGCGCATCCAGCATTGGTTACTGGACTACCTGCTAAAGGTGTTGCCGATGTAGTGCCAGCCATGCGGATGGGGGCTGCTACCGCAATTTTAGGCAGGGTAAGTCCCGCTGTTGTCATTTTGGGGCTAGTTGTGTTCAAGCCTCCCAACTGGGTTGTCATGAGAGTTGACACTGAAATCGTCAATTACCAAATTAGAACCTTCGAGAACAATGTGACCCGAATATGACACTTGACACATTCCTCATAAGCATTGCGCCCAATGCTCGAATGATATGCCGAGAAGAAATAATTCCTCAAAGAAATGAAACTGACCGCCGTTTGATATGCTGGATGCTGCGGATAAGTTGATCATCTTGGCATGCATCGCCATTGACTGGCGAAGAGCATCCTCGCTCCCGGAGGAGAGTGCCGAAGTGTGCAACAATGGCATGAACGATCCTGCCAATTGCGTGGAATTCGGAACGATGCGCAACGTCATCATCGAATGAGTGGGTCCAGCCTTGGGCAGCAACGGCAATTCTCTCTGCACATGATGAAAAAAGATAAGTTATTTAGAACAAAGTCCTTACTCGCAAATTAAGTCCTTGAAATTCCAGAATTTTTACCTGAACAAAAACTGATTTTTTCATGCGACCCTTGGCCTTTCTGTGTTGTGTATATTTCTGAAATGAAAGTTCAGATTAGCAGGTGTTAAAAAAATTATATATAGAGTAAAAAATTTACAGTGAAACGAGAGTTACGAAGCTGCTGAATTTGGGTATATCTGAAAATCCAGCAAACTCTCGTTAAAGGTTTTGAAATATATTTGTCAGACTAAGTCAAATATCTGGTTAAATACCATAACAACAATAGCACTGCTGGTAAAACTTATTGAGGAATACAAATAAAATGTGATGAAATGTTGAACGAATTTCGTCCGACTCACGTCCAACTGTTCCTTTAAAGCTTTATCACAGGGTACCAATTTCTCAGAATGGGGCGATGCTGTTAACAGCTTGGAAACTGCAACTTGATTCGGCGTGGGGGCCAAAGTGGGCTTTCTGAAAACATCGCTCTGTACATTCACAGTGCCAACATTGGTGCTGCCCAGGACAGTTGCCAATGGGTTGGCATTGGTCACAGTAGCTTCAGGCATGCTGACCGCTTTGGTAAGAGCAACTTTGATAGATTTCACGTTGCGCACGCCCGATGGACTTCGCACCGTGTTGGCATTTTTGGGAAGAACCGATTTGGATGCCGTTGCTGATGAACAACAATGATGACCACATCGGCACGTCTGAAACAGAGGCGTCCCCTGCAAATAATCAATTAAGGTCCCTTATAGTATCGTTTTCATTTCAAGGTATAATGAAATGCAATTTATGACATCACACATAGGATGACGAAAATTTCTCAAAAGCTCAGTAAATATTTCAGGAGAAAAAGCTTCCGTAGCATAGCATTTATCAAGCGCTGCTGTAATAATGTTGCACGTATGGACTCGATGACTCTTTGAAGCTGACTCACTTGTCTGTCTTGCTTCGCTTTGCTGAGATCGGAGAAAGTGGACGAAGCAGTGTGAATAAGCCTTCCCAAGATGGCCGTGAGCTGTTGAACGGCGGACTTGGCCGATACTGCTTTCGGAGAATAAAACGGTGGCGATGATGGTGGTTCGGCTTGAGGGAATTCCCACTCGTATTCCAGAATGAGTGGACTCGGATGTCCGAGCTGTAAAATAATTTCATAGTTCACGATTCAGAAAAATCTTTGATCATTTCTGCCCGAGGCAGGTAGGACAAAGGCTACTTCTTCAATACTTTTAACTCGAAATGTCAACTAAAACCATTTTCAGGGATGGCTGGTTTACTCATGACTAAAGGTGTTGATTAGGAATTTAGCGAAGTAAAATCTTGCATTCGATAGAGACGTTTCAAATATCAAATTGGCTATTTTGTTACGTTTTGTTGGTAATAAAGTTCTTTATCAAATGAATGCTGAGAAGGCTAATCAAAACTGATCGTAAAAAATTGAGATTTTATTTACAAGGTTTTATAACCGAGCAAGGTGGCTTAGAGGTTGGCATCCTCGTCTTGCATTCGGTATACTCAGGTACGATTCCTGGGTCGGCTATCTTCGATTGTGGTTTTCATGGTTTCCTACAATTCCTCCAGGCAAATGCTGAGATAGTTCCTATATTAAATCGGCCATGACCGTCTTCCTATCCCATTCCACCATCCTTAAAATCCCAAGTACGGGAAAATTAATTAAAAACTGAATTTGGGGTCAATCAAAATTATGTAATGAACCCTCCTGCCACATGGTACTATGTACTGGAAAATGTTAAAAATTTGTGCTCGGAAAAAGTGGGAAATTTGTCCTCGGAAAATCTAGATAATTTTTAAAATTAGTTTACTTTTCTGTGTACAAATTTTAAATTTTCGTGAACAATTTTGCAAATTTGTACTCGGTAAACATGGAAAATGGTGCAAATTTGTACTCCGAAAATGTGAAAATTTTTTGAAAATTTCTACTCGGAAAATGGGCCTTGAGCTAACCTTGTAGAAGTATTAATTTTGGATCGCCATGACTGTGCTGAATTTCCCTGACTTTTTCAAAATAAACCATCCTTCCCTGATTTTCCAGGTTTTCCAGGTCTGGTGAACCCAGTATAATTGAGTCTCAATAATTAACATCAGTTCTTAAAGCGAAAATGAGCATCCTAACCATTAGATAAACTTCTCCCACCGTCACCGAGCAGCAATCCTTCAAGATCCACCCTCGCTTTATCTTTTCTAGTCGTTCGGTCCGTTCTTGCAGTTCCATTCTAGCCGCCTCTTCTCGCTCCGCAGTGTCTATGGGCAATGTGTCGACGGGCGCAGTAACGGAATCGTTTTTATCACAGGTTTTATCTACGGGAAATTCGCAGCAATCCATCGCTTCATCGTTCGGGGGAGCCAGGTTCTGAGACTCTCGCATAAAATTAGGCGTCCGATGGAAAAACACAGACTCAGTTTGGGGTGTTGGATTCGCGGCAGTTTCTAGCGCGAGCAACTGCCGTAAGGTAACTTCGTGCGCTGGCACCGAATTACTTTCCTCCGCAGATTTGAGATCACTGTGACCGATTGAAAAATCTGACTGCTGAGGTTCGCAATCAGAAACACTGTCCACATTTCTTTGCTGACTAGTAAGCGCTTCGGCGACGTGTTTGTGGTTTGCTTTCGCGTTGGGACTCGGATGCTTCTCATCTATGGCAATCTTCTTTGGTTCGTCCGTCGCCGCATTCTGTTTACCCTTGCCAGCCTTCGTGCTCTTTTTGACGCACGCGGTCGTGGCGCATTCGGTGAAATCGCCCAGACACTGCACTTTCCGCGTGTAGTTCTGCAAGCTAACGCTCGCGCTGGAAATCTCGGTGCTCGCGTTCACCGAAACCAAACTGATGCGGTCGCACTTCCGCGGCAGTAATCGCAGCACCGATTCTTTATCCTCGGCCGGCGACAGTTCCGACTGCTGCTCAAAATCGTCGGACTCCAAACAGAGCTTGAGAAGCTGATCCTTCTACATTTGGAAAGTTTACAACAATAAAACAGAGGTAAAAGAGGCAGCAAACTAGGTGTGAAATCTAAGGCTATTTCTTGAAATAAAACTGGTTTGCCTAACTTTGTGCGACTTTCTCGCAATGTTAGGTTCATGCGTTGGTAACGGACTTTACGAACCTGCTTTAACATAGGAGCCTTCCACCTGTGCTGCAGAAAAGTAATAATCGATGCCAATCTTCGTTGCAGGCTAACGGCTAGACGCACCCGGGGATTTTGAGCTATGCTCTGCACGTGTGACCAGGCTCTGTTGCTTCGTGGCCTTAATTCGATGCAGATCCTCGCTGGTAACTTGGTATTTTCATAGTCCTTGGTGTCTGTCGATTGAATAATAACAGATGAATATGTAAATGAATGGCCATATTGTTTCCAATTTAACATTAGCTAACTATTAGTTTGAAAAATTCGCAATATTTCTAAGCTTCTCTAAAACCACTCCAGTTTTTTTCTACTCGGTATTAACTTTAAAAATTTTTTCATAAAAGACAAATACTACTTTTGTTACCTTCGACGTCATTTAAACGTTTTAAAGCGCGGCAAATTGGCGTTTTGATCCTCAAATTTTTGCCTTTGCAACGGATTGTCGTGGCTCTGTCAAAAATAAAAACATAAAATGCTTTAAAATAAGCCCAGAAGCAAGATGATCCATCATTGGGATTCGATTAGAAGGCTAACCCCTTATGCACGAGTTCATTAAGCTTTTGTCCATTTTTTTCGTCCAATCCTAAAATTTTAAATGTAGGCCTACCGTTAAAACAATTTCAACATTCTTAAACGTGGGTAAAAGCGAAATTAAAAAATCTGAAAAGTGGAAACCTACTTCCTCCAATTTTCTTCCTCAACTCCCCAAAATTTATTAATCCATAGAGTTCCTGCGCTTGTTTTTTGACATCTAAGAAAGAAATACGTCGTATAAAAAAACTGACAAATGTATAGATCGAACAGGGATATATAGATAATTTCATTAAACGAAGCTTACCGTTGGAGATGTTTAAATGCTTCGATATCTTATGCCAGGTACGATAATAGAAATGCCGCACCTGATCCTTGTTTTTAATAACCTGAGGAGAATGGCACTTTTTCTTATTTTTTAGCACGATGTAGTTCTGGATATTCTCAAAATCTTTTCCAAACTGCAAAGCACACGAAACGGTAGCCCTCGGGTATTAGTAAAAATAAAAGCATGCTGCAATGTCAGAATACATAAGACGTAGAAGATTGTTTTGAAATTATATCGGCGGTTTCCATTATACTAATAAATATTCAAATTATTGCCGACGTGCTAGGGAATTAAAGATGCAATGCGTATTCAATGGTTGTTTTTTTCATAATGTACCTCACAAAGGGCTTCGAAGAACGTGTTTTTATCCTCGACACTCCACTGTTCCCACGCGCGTCTAACTTTTCCCTGCTCAGTCGATGCCTCAGGTTTGGTAGAAACTGCAAAAAAAATATATAAATATATATATATATCGACGTTTCTAGTCTCATATTTAACCTTTCCATCTGATTTTGCTTTTCGTTTTATAGACCTTTACAGACCCGAAATCTAAATCAATTTCAATGTGTGCAGCACTACGTTATTATGCAACTGAATTCATTAACGCATGTAAATTCCGCCTTACAGAAAACGTGAACGCACAATTTTACCTGGGTAAACAATTCTGTTTTCAATTCAATTCCATTCAATTCAGTACCCTACAGTCAGCAAACAAATGCCATTCCAGGATAATGCTCCTACATCGGTTGCGATCGACTATATGCATCTTCGTTAAATTGAATTTGTAACAAATCTGAACTATTTTAGGAAGATTATTCCATCGTCTAATAACGTGCAAAAAGAAGGACCAAAAGTAAGAAATTCCATCTTAGCATGGAGCTCGGTCGAGGATTTAGAATCGTTATGCCTACTTCTAGAGTGATTATTAAACACGAAAATATACGAATTGCGAGGAAGGTTAAAGCGTTTAAATAATCCCATGATAAAATTTCTCGTTGCGCCCTTAATGTATCCCAATTCAAAGAGTGAAGCATTTGTCACACCGGCTGACCAGTTCACAAGTACCACAGTATTTATTTCACGAGTCACTGTCTAAATTTCTATCATCGCAGGCATAGTTTAGGATGGTTGTAATCTTCCAGCAGGCTGTCCATGAACGTAGATTTACTACGTGACAATCGCGCTTTCAATTCGTGCCAAACCTCGGAAAAATACCGTCGGATGCTGAAATGCTCAATTTACCTGTGCCATTTTTCTTGGCAGATTTGCTGGTCACGGTAGGACTCGTGTCCCTGCCAGGCCTCTTCTGCACCCTTGCACTACTCCTCAAGGTGGGTCCGGTGATGCTGGGCAGCGCCTTGCGAGCAGGATCATCGGGCACCCCATCCTTGGGTGAACTGGCCACTTGAGATTCGATATTTACGGGATTGGGAGAACAGTTGGGCGCCTTTACCTGCCGGACATTTAATCGTTGGCCAACGATTACTGCCCCTGCATCGTCCGTTATCGTCGAACTCGTTACTCCTCCTTCTTCTTGCTGCTGCTGTTGTTGTTGTTGGCTGATGATGGCATCCGCTTCTGGGCTTTCCACACATTCGCTCGTTTCCATCAATGTCAAGCTGCGAAACGAGCACAGAAGCGTGTCAGACAGCTATTCGGAACATTTCAAACGCATATCAATCGAATTTAACGGTGCGATAATATTTTTCACGATTTTAAACCAAGACGCGCAGCCCGAATGACAAACATGGCTGCCCGCTGCATGGAGAACCCCGTCGTAGCACCGATACGACGGTTACCTTTTTCGGGTCGATATACTCTCCGAAACTCGTGTCAATTTGCGAAATAAGACGCTTCGGGACCCCGGGTGTCAAAGCGGGCCTCGTCTTCGGGTTACGATCCCGAAAATGGGACGAAAAATGGATCTGAAATGGCTGAAAACGGAACAAAAATGGCGACTATACAATACCCATTCGAGTAAACGTTCCTCTCATCGAAGCCTGGAACGCTCGGGATTCGCTTGCGTTTCACCATTTGACGTTATCGAAATGTTTCCATATTAAACGGACAGCTTTGTCCGGTTCTCCTACATGGTCTCCGGACAGTGGTCGAGTCACCGAAATCGACGTAATTCGAGAGTTGATCAACGAAGCCACGATACACTCGGACCTCTCTAGTACGCCTGCACAGCCCTACACCGCGTTAACGGACGTCAGCCAATCAACATTTAAGCTTCTATTTAACTCCGGAATTTAATCCAAAAATTAAGTTTTTTCAGTAATTTTGAAAGCCGAGAAAAATAAGTAATGTCCCGGCGAAATCGTATCGATCGATATACCCGTACCTGAACCCTGAACTAGCGGAATCCGCGATTTTGGTCGATGTTTCGGGACCCACTTTTACTAGCGCTTTCCAGCAATGCAAACTGACCGTGACAGCTCGGATCAATGGAGGTTTTTTTTTTATAAAAAAAATTGCAATTTTTCTTAAATAATAATAATACGATTTAATCGTACGGGCGATTTTTTGAAAATATGAACGTTTGACCTTTTTTTGCGGGTAATCGGAAGTTATACTGATTGTTGTGTCCATGCATGCAGGTTCAATTTAACTTGTTTTTTTTTAGCAAAAGCCAAAATTAATTAAAAGTACATTTTTATTTTCTGGAAACTAATTAATTCTTGCGCGGTTAATTAACTATACAAATAAGGCCGGGTTGATTGCACTAAGTTCACTTTAAACTTTTAAAAGTAATGTACATGTACACTGTAAATATCAGAGTGAATGCTCGATTGTATGACCGGTTTTTTTTTCATGAAACAACCTCGTAAATCTGTCCATAATTGACTCGCTAAAGTTGAATATATTTCAAAAAAGTTCAAATAATAATGAACTAAATTTATATTTTGTTTTTTTATTTAATTGCCAATCACCTTATTCTCGTTTTAGTTAAATATTTTACCCCAACACTATTTGCTCCCTACTGCTATTTGAACTCGTTTTTAAAATTAAATCGATAAATATAGTGATTATATTTTGTAAAAATAGATTTATTACGTAAATTTGAACAAAATTTGAAGTCAAGATTTGTTTTCCGACTATACTATATAAGGGTACTCAGACAAATTGTTTGGAAACGGCAATTTTGGCCGTAGTGAAATCACGTGTACATTGAATGATGTCATTCATTGGTTTAATTTTTTAAACCAATTATCGTGTCGATTTTACACACGTGACATCACGACTGCCAAGAAGTGCCGTTGTCTGATAGCCATGAGTACCCCTAATAATTTATGCATGGAGGATGTTTTCTTTTTAAAATACCAGTTTTTAGAAAATGCTAACTAAAATCAAATGTTTAAATTATGTTTTTTAGTTAAAACATGACGAGAAAAAAAATACGTTTTCGTGTTTCTCGATTTATACGGAATTGATATCGTACGATCGATAGATTTTTAAATCAATTTTCTATCAAGTTCCCAACCTGTTGCCAATTTGTAAAAAAAAAAACTATGTATAAATTTGCATAGCATGCAGTGATTGAACTCCTGATTCAATTTTCACCGTTTATGTTTTTTAGATAATTTTATTCGGGTAAAACGAGAGTCCCCTTTCGAAGTTTTCGCCATGGTGCGTGCATTTTTCGCTGCCCGATTAAAATTATTGCAAAATAACATTTTTTAATATTACAAAAATGGGCGGTCGAATGGAGGTCAACGCGTCGTCACGTGATTCGCATTTCTTGGCAGTGGCGCCCCCTGGCATTCTATTCTTTGGAAGGCGCAATATCTGGCGCCATCTTCATTCCGTCGCCTGTCTGCATTCGTTCATCGATCCTTGCTGTTGTTTCTCCTCCTGCTTAAATAGAGTATTTTGTTTTTGTTGATTAATAATAATCATGACTACAACGAACTACACCGTCGGTATCGGGAATGACGATAAGATTTCATCCAAGTGAGTACATAACTTTATCATTCATTTAGCGTGATATTGTCGGATGTTTATCACGAGCCGGCATTGTTCTATTTTTTTCATTCTATCGGAACAACGAGGTGTGTGTTGAATAAATGTACCTAATCAATAGTAATTATTTGTTCGTTGCACTATCGATCTAAAATCCACTAATGTATCGATCACCTATCAGATATTACGCCTAGTCATGGTTTTAGCCGCGACATTGTTTGTGGAATTCGGCGCCAATCTGGCAATCAGGGTTAGACATAATATGAAAACGATCCCATTTCCACGCTGAAATATTTTTCATGTGTTCGTGGACTATGAAATGCATTATAGGCGTGCCCTGCCCTCTGAAAAAAACTTCGAGGTTAGCAGTTTTCTCGTTAATGATTTTCATTGGCTTTAATACTGATTTTTATAGCCTTAAAATGTGCGTTTTTGCTGTATGTTGACAGTGCGGTCATTTATCAGCTGTAAATTCTTCGAAAATCCAGATAAAATATCGATACTGTTGTTATCAATAGCCAGGTAAAAGGAACAAAAGTACATGTACTGGTTGAAACCGGTTGCCCGCTTACCATTCTACACCACGTACATATACCTACAATTTTTTAAGAAATGTGACTCATCGATGGCGCTAATAGTCAGTTGCACCATCGTTCGTTAACTTTTATGAGCTAATTAAACGTTTATTAATAAGTAATAAGTGCTTCGAAGCTTGCTCATTATGGTTAGTTTTATTCCCAGAAATTCTAAGCTCGTGCTAACTGGCAAATTTTCTTTTGGTGTCTCGCCGGGGTCCTCAAAAAATGTAAATAAAGCCCATAGATAAGTGCGAAAACCCTTTGCTGGGCTCGTTAATTTTTTGTCTGGTGATGGAAAAAAAAAATGCAACCAGTTGCAGATCCTTTGTAAATAAATTCAGAGGATGTGCAACTAAATAAAAAAAAATCAGATTATAAGACTCTAATATGATAGTGCCAATTAAAAAAAAATAAACGCGAGAAAATGCATGGTCATTGGATGATGTTATTGGTATTTGGTTTGATATTGATAAGAGAAAGAGTGCAAATGTAATAATTGTCATCGCACCCAAAAACACGTATGCAGTTTTTCTGAACTGCTGAATACGCCTATTTTAGACTAATGTATTCCGCCAGACTAAACAAGTCGTTCGGTTTACGGTGGTTGTTTCAAAAAAGTTGGTGTCTCAGTTAATCTTTGTTTCGCGACTAAAGGAATTTGACATTTTTTCGAAGCTGACTCTAATCGAGTCATGAAACCAATCATGATTTTCTGCCATTTTCTGGAAGCAGCTGCGAGCAAAATGAAATGTTCTCGTAGGAAATGCCGTATATATTTCTCAAAACGAGATCACTTTTAATTGGCTTCTTATAGAAAATAGAAAATGTACGCTGCAGGACCCCTGGACTAGAGGAAACACCTTCGCACTAGACAATGCAACAGAAAACTAATGGTTATAAAATGGGAAGAAAAGATTTTGCAAGCATTCAAAACGTGCGTCCAAAGTGTACATGTAAATTTGAGTTCAGGCCGGTTCTGCGTTTTATGTTCTCGCCCAATAAGTTTTAAGAAATGATTCATCGGCCATGACTAAAGGCTGCTTTTTTGACCCCCCTCCCTCCGAAATCTTTTTTCTCCAATAAAGGTCATTGCAGCGGCCATCTCTGGTCGTTTTGAAAAACAAACTTGTTAATAAGCTCAAAAGTTAAAATTCGTTCGTCCCTCAACTCGTTGTTAGCGCCTCTGCTCGGTTGTAACTTTTAATGAGCGAATGCCATTGACCTTTGGTGTTTCTTTTTCGCCCTGCCTTTCTGGCATTTCGTTTTCAGACGTTGGGATGCTATAAGCGGGCGTTGCGGCGTTTATGAAAAATGTATATATCTCTCTCGGTGGGATGCCCTTGTATTTCGAGGATCTTGACTCCGTGCCGGTATGATAACTATAAAAACCTGACCCCATGTCTGGAAAGAAATGCCTGGCCTTAACGAGCGGTTTGCGCGAGATTTATGCTTGAATTACAGTAGATTCTGGATGAAATTACGGCCCCTATTCTCGCGTTTAAAAGAAGTTTTTACCAATCGAGGTAATCGTGACACGAAACAATTTCGAGAGGATTATACAGTCGTCGAGATTTTTTTTTTTATTATCAAAAATTTGCTCACCTGTTTCGAATTGCTTCGGTTAAAAACATTTTCAGGTATTTTTATTTACGAATGCGAAGGTTCGGGTTAAAGAAAATGACATCTTTTAAATCTTCGCGCGTTCAAGTATCTGGCTTTTGAAACAGTTTTCCGAAAAATCTACTAGTTTTTTCTGAGAGGTAGTTTTTCTACGAGACAGTTTTTAAGACATTTTGTAAGATACAGTAAAACCTGGAAAAGTGACCACCTGTTTAAGTTGACCATTTTTTAGTGTATTGTTTTTTCTAGTGTACATTTCCTTCGTCAAAATTCTCTGTATAGTCACCAGTGACCTCCTGTCTATTGTGTACAGTGAGCAGTGTTTGTTGTCTTTTTTGCAATTTTTACATTGCCACTGTACCTTAAAAAGTGACCAGCTAACAGATGTGTCACGTTACATCTTGCTTTAACCCTTGGACATGATTCTGTACTTTTTGGTTTTCGTGTATTAGTCTTCATGTATACCGTAAGTGCAGTGTACTTGTTCATTATTTTAATTCAGGCATCCTTTGTAAAGTGAGCAACCTGTATACTGTATACTCTTATAGTATCGGCGTAGTTAAAAGTAGATCTATACCGTTGTTTATTTTCAGAATTAAAATTATGTATTGCTGTAGCGTAACATGTCACTTTTGAATCCCCTTTGTATAAATCCGACAATGATTACCGGACTTCCTCCCCCCTCGTGTACCTGTACTCGAATTGTGATGCTGTAAATAACTAGTGTTATATTTGATTAGGTCGATGTCAAAAGCAACGCTCTTTGAAACGTTTATTTCAAATTCGAGGAATTGAATGTGTCGACCTCATCAAAAGAATTTGGAACTACATGTTTTACTCATGAGCGTGGGAGAGGGGACGTGAAACAAATGTATAGGCACACAGCCCACCTATAGGTTGAACCCCCTCGTTGAAAATCTGTACCTGGTTTTGCTACTATATTAGCAGAGGTGGCAACAATTGTCTCGGCCATGAAATAATGCGCGTATCATCGCATATAAACGAGTCATCCGATAATTGTGGATGAAATTCGTAGACGCGCGGGGGCAGCTGTTGCGAATGTCTCGTTACGCAACCAATTAGCATCCGATGACGCAACAAGCACGTTGCTTGCACGGAGGTGTCTTTAAAAATCAATCGGGCATCGGATTACGCTGAAGTTGGCAATATGTACCAGAGACTCACTCGATCGCCTTTTCTATTGAAAGTTAAAACATTTGGGAAAGTCGTCTTAGTCCATTTCACCAACAAACTAATAACAGAAACGTACAACGAATCGAGCGCACGTAAATCGTCTGGCGGAGGACGATCAGTTTTGAAGGAAATCCACTTTGGTCGATTTTATTGCGCTAGACTCGTTCGAGGGACTTTTTGTATTCACTCGAATGATTTTCCAAAGACGAAATATGGTACTACAGTAGAACCTGCACCTCCCTATGTTGCCCATTTTGTTTCCGCCCTTGGGTGATCAACTTACGGAGGTTCTACTGTATGTGTTGACTGCAGGGTAAAGAATTTAATTAAAAAATTGAATTGAAAGACGACGCCATCTTGAGAACGTCACTGTCGACTGGCAATTCCCAGCGAGGAAATGATTCACAATGACAGACCAACGTGTCCATCTGAATGTTGACGGAGCGCCGTAGTGATTTAATTATGTTGCTAGGGGTTATGAACGTGTCATCCACGATTAATACCTTGACAGAAGCTTCTGATAAATACAGTAATATCTGGAAAAGTGACCACTTGCTTATGTTGACCACTTTTTAGTGTTTTGTTTTTTCTAGTGTACATTTCCTTCATACATATTCTCTGTATAGTGACCACCTGTCTATTGTGTACAGTGACCAGTGTGTGTTGTCTTATTTTT
>JAQGBX010003207.1:0-17959 GCA_034698745.1 Megaphyllum sjaelandicum
GGAATTTTGGATTTTAGTCAGGGGGAAGTCAGGGAAAAGTCAGGGAAATTGAAAACGAAAATTTTGTGGCCACCCTGGTTTAAATTTGTCAGTTTTTATCAAAATTGATTTTTTTTTGATAAATTATAAGAAATTCAGAAAAAAATTTATAACTATGAGAAATACAGAAAAAATTATATAATTATAAGAATTTCAGAAAAAATTATATAATTATAAGAAAATCAGAAAAAAATATATAATTATAAGAATTGCAGAAAGAATTATAACGTATATTTAGAGAAACTTTTATATTTAAATTGGTTTTATTTTTTTTTAAAAGAAAAACGTTTTTCTTTTTTGGTTAAATTGTCAGTTTTTATCAAAATTGATTTTTTTTTTGATAAATTATAAGAAATTCAGAAAAAAATATATAATTATAAGAAATTCAGAAGGAATTATAACGTATATTTAGAGAAACTTTTATATTTAAATTGGTTCATTTTTTTTAAAGAAAAACGTTTTTTTGGTTAAATTGTCAATTAATGTTGTCAAAAAATATTTTTTTTTTTGATAAATTATACGAAATTCAAAAATCATTATATCAGGGTGGCAAACAAGTCCTAAAAGTCAAAAAAGTCCTAAAAAAAATAAAAAGTCCTTAAAGTCCTAAATACCCTCAACAAAATCGAAGGATTGTTGCAAATTATTATGAATGTTCTTTGACAGGGACCTGGAAATACACTGTATCAGGGAACTTGAAAAGGACCTGGAACTGTCAGGGAAGTTGAAAATGACCGGGAAAAGTCAGGGAAATTAAACGAAGTCGTGGCCAATTTAGAAACAATTTTACATTTTCCCACTTCAAATATGCAAAATTTGCCACAGTTTCTGAGGACAAATTAGCAAAATTTTCCACGTTTTCCGGGTACAAATTATCAAAAAATTTTCACGTTTTCCGAGAACAAAAGTGCAAAATTTTCAACGTTTTCTCCCGAGGACAAAATTGCAAAACATTTCGCGTTTTCGAAGTACAAATTTGCAAAACTTTCTACATTTTCTGAATACAAAATTGTTTATTTAAAACAAAAACACTTTCATACATGCAAGTTTTTTTTTTTAACAGTTTTTACATTTTTCTTTTTTTAATTTTGAAAATTGTCATTAGTAAATTTTGTAAAAAAAAACATTTTTCCGCGTCGATTTTGCGAGATACAGTATGTAAATTTTTGACTGAGTGTCATTGGTCGGGGAACGTTTTTTAAAACCTGGAAAAGTCAGGGAAGTCGGAAAGGAAATTTCTGGGGGATCGAATCAACCTTGAAGTAGGTAACTCTATTCCCAAAATGTTATTAATTTGTTTCGACACCCTTGCCGGGCCAGTTTTTTTTATTTCGGTATGGGCTAATTATAGACCCTGGTTGGATTTTGTAGATAAGTTATCTCTTAAAAAAGATGTGACGCCATTTTTAACTTGGTCAAAGGTCCATTATCGACTGCTTTTGCAGTTTAATTTTGGCCTTATTTTAAATGGACATCGATTAAATATGGACATGGACACGTGTTCTAGCGTAGCCATTTTGTAAAATTGGACAATTATGGGGGCTAAAGGGACCCAGACCAAAATAGGGCAAGCATGTGGTTGCTGAGCTATATTTGGAAATTGGTGGGAATTCGCTCGAAATGGAGTTAATCCCAACGCTGACCAATTATAGGTATAGAAGGTGTCAGGTGGTCTTGAGGAGGGTAAGGGGTGAATGAAACGCAGGACAAACGTTGGTTTATCGCATTTCTTGATGTACGGACATCCTAGTATGAAGTGTTTAATCGTGATTTTATTTTAGTTATGGTCATCATCATTATCAAGTTTGTCCTTTCGCAAAAAAAAGGTAAGACTAATATCAAATATTACTCGATTTCTGCATGTTTCTATTCGAGACAAAAAAGGTGGAGGTTTTGGTCATTACCCTTCCTTGTCAAATGTCACAACGTGGCTATTCGCGAGAGCACGTGTTGTCCATTTCTAATCGATTTATTAAGGGCTAATAAACGTCCGATTAAGTCTTAATTTAACTTTACGCGTGTAAAAATATAAAGCACCCAATGGCTTAATGTTAAAATAGTATTTTAAAGTAAAAAATACAGTAAATCCTGCTAAGAGGGACCAAAAAGAAATGCAATGTTGGTCAACTGTACACAAATGGTCGCTATCATGGAATGCCTGAATTAAATTAAAATGAACATGCACACTCTACTTGTACATGTAGACAGTATACTGTAATCCATAGTATACATATAGTAAAAACCAAACAAGTGCAGATCATGGCCATGTGCATTACAGAAAAAAAGTTATAAAGTTTTCTTTGTTTAAAATGCATTTTGCTTCTTACGATCATGTTTTTAGTGATTTGTTCGATCTGAATAACGCAATAGGCTGAATTGTTTAGTTTAGTGAGCAATCATCGCGCCGTTTTTAACATAGTTTGGCAAACCAGGACAACTGTGTAAAGTTTCGAAATTGTCAGTGTTCAGTGGAATATATTTGATCCCCATAATTTACGTAGACAGCCAAGGGAGGGGGGGGAGGGGGTTCTCGTTATGTACAAACATTGTCCACCTAAGGGTGAGGGGTATATTACAAATGTCCACATGCACTCTTTTTGCACTTCGCTTTTGCAAATTAAATTTATTAATACCCTAATTTTAAAAGGTTCGCATAATCAGGGTACCTCCAGATCTGGAAAAGTCAGGGAACTTGAAAATATCTGGTAATTTCATGGAGACCTCAGGTAAGAAGGACTTATTTAAAAAAAAAGTCAGGGAAATTCGACGTAGTCATCTAGTTGCGATCCTATTTTCCAAGTTCAAATTTGAAAAAAACTTCCTACGTTTTCCGAGGACAAATTTGCAAAATTCTACATGTTTTCAGAGTACAATTTGGCAAAATTTTCCACGTTTTTCGAACCTCCGAGGATAAAATGGCAAAATTTCCCATGTTTTCCGAGTACATATTTTCAACATTTTCCGAACACAAAATTTTTTCATGCAAAAGTTTTTGAATTTTTTTTTTCTGTTAATTTTCAAACTTGTTATTAGTAAATTTTTAAAAATATTTTCCTTTGTCGTTTTTGTAAAATATGTCAATTTGTGACATTGTCATTGGTCAGGGAAAAGTTAGGGAAGTTGAAAATGAAATTCCTTGGGGGACCCTGGAATATAGTATTGTGCTCATGTACTGTAAATATAGCATGCAGAAGGAAAACCATAATTCCACATTTATGTAAATGAGGGGGGTATGCAGTGTACTTGTAAATTATGTGGGGGGGGGGGCATAATTGTCTACCGATTTCCACCGCCCCTTTTTTGTTTAATGTGTTCAATGGAATGTCTCCAGAGTGGATTAAGTCCTAATAATTGTTCTTTGTAGTAGCTAGGGCAATGGTCTGACAACCCATTTCTGCCTACTAGAAAGGGTAGGAAAACGCAAAGGTCAAGTTAACCCCCTGGCCGGATTAAAACTATCCAGGGGGTTATACATGTACCTCGCACCACATTCGTCAGACATTGGTATAAATTGGGTTGGCTCGCGAGGTTTTAGGATTGTTTGACTTTTGGTAGTGACCAGAGAACAACACCACGTGTTGCGAGTACTCCGAGTAGCTTATTTTAAAACTGGTACTTTAAACATTCTTGCCACAAGTTTACTCTGACATCGTCGATTGACTGCATTCGGAGTTTCGGACTATCAGCCAGCCACTAAGCAACTGTTGACCAATGCTTTTGCTCAACTGTCCAGCTCGTCCAAACCAGCTTTGGGTAAGTTTTTATTTTTATTTCTAATCTTGTTAGTGTTTTTTTAAGAGTGGCCACCAAAAAAAATGCTACAGTAGAACCTCCTAACTTGACCACATCCATATGTTGACCAACTCCTTATGTTGACTAAATTTTTATACATTGGTTGGTCACCATATTAATATATGGGAGATGGACATCCATATGTTGACCACCTCCCTATGTTGACCATTTTATTTCCGCCCTTGGGTGGTCAACTTACGAAGGTTCTACTGTATTGGTGAAGAAAAATGCTTTTAACCGATAAAAAATTCGAGGGAATTACCCCATATACGGTTCCACGAGAGTGTATCGGACATTGTTGAACCCCCATGCAGTATTAAAGACGAGGCAACATCGATTGAAATGCTCGGATGTCGATCATACAGGGTTCACGTTTTCAGTACTGATGAGCCATGTAATTCAATCTGACGTCGAAGAGAAAACTGAAGCCTTGTTACAAGAAAGTATACTTTTGTTGATCCATTGCGAAGCTTATAAACTAGAGTTGCTACGATTACAGCACGTGTACATGTAACGTAAAATGAGGAAAACTGGCCCATAGTTTTAAGGAAATTTTTACCCATCGATCTTGGCGAAAATTTTTCAAAATGGAAAGATCGAGTGATCCGGCGCCACAGTTTGGGGTCCTAAAACGAATACGTCACCACCCTATAATGAATGCCGTAATTAAAGCCAGGCTATAAACAAACGAAGCCAATTAAAATTAACGAGTGACGCCACCACGTGAACTGACGTCACTGAAACGAACGGGGGCCGCTATAAACGAGCGCAATTTGGTGAGTTTTGTTTACATTAGAGGCCCAACCACGCAGAGCGGGTCACTTTTCTGCCAATGCCAAACCTAATAAAAATCGGATTTTCGTGCGGATCGACGATTATTTATTTGGACCGCGTGAGGTCCGACGATCGAATCTGGCACGCATCGTCCATTTTTACTTCGAAAACTTAATTGAGATCGTGCATATACGCGTACGTTATAGACCCGAAAAAAAAAAACCGAGACCCAAATAGTCGAAAAATCGATTTTGGGTATACGGAAATTTGACGAATAAAGGAAATATGCATAAATCGTGAAATGGCTTTGTCGGCATTAGGCGAATGCTATACTCTAATAGGGGTCGTATACAATATAACAACAGTTTGCCATAATTATTGCTATTTATAGACGCTTACGTGTTCGCATTAAAACGACAACTCGTTTTAAAGGGAAAGTCATGTTATCTTTTAAAAGGATCATACGTACTGTACATGGACCAGATATATGGAGAAATGCAAGGTATTGACGAACACCATGTATATGTTAATAATGAATGTACATGTATTTCTAAAATGTATTTTGCACCGTGTGGAATAACTTCATTATAGAAATGTAAGTTCATAAACAACGTAATGCCTAAACATACGTGCACATGTATGCGGGTGTGAGAACACACTGAATGCTTATTGCAGGCGATTACCATTCGACGTACACTAGCGCCACCAAGTGGGATAAGAATGCGACATGCGTTTTAAATGAGGGCGCATACAAAGATAGCTTAACCGAGCCAGGCTACAAGAAAGTGTAGCCATCGATTGTATGACTCCTATGTACTGTAAAAACGTGTCCTTCACTCATCATGAAATGCTATAGTGTGCATGTGAAAGGTTTTACACGGAATGTTTCACCTAGCATAACGCATGCAGTGGCGCCACCAAGCACACTAAAATCAGCATTCATTGTGCGCCCCAAAGCTGGAAACAAGAAGATGAAAACAAGCAGGAAAGAAACTGAAAGAAGCACTTCGAAAGTGAGCATTCACCGTGTTCTCACCCTACGAAAACAGAAGCTTTCCAAATCGCACTTTGGCAGTGGTGAAGTCACGTGTGCAAAACCGACACGCTAATTACAGTAGAACCTCCGTAAGTTGACCACCCAAGGGCGGAAATAAAATGGTCAACATTTGGAGAACGTATGCTTTTATTGGAGAATAGCAAACAAAATCATACATAGTATAATCAAAAATAGTGAAATCAAAATGCGTTAAGATTTTCACATGGTTTAATTATTTTTTCGGAAAAAAAGTGTCAATCTTGGTCTGTTTCTTATTCTTATTGAAAATGTAAGTGGAAAAAGCCTTGACATTAATTTATCTACAGCAAATGACTTTAGCTGCATTATTAAGTGGCTGCATGATGTCCTCTTCTTTTGAGGTCTCTAAAAGGAGGGAGTTTTTCTCCTTTTCTGTGGCTGATCTGCATTTTCCATTCCACATCTCTTGCTAACACCAAAATGTTCTGCCGCCTTTCTCTGGCTGCTGCTTTCCAGAAAATTATGGATGTCCATCTCCCATATATTAATATGGTGACTAACCAATGTATGAAAATTTGGTCAAAATAAGGAGGTGGTCAACTTAGGAGGTTCTACTGTATTAAATTTCTTTGAAATTATAAATGACGCTTGTTTATTTTATATACTTATCCAATCGAAAAAGTCTTTATAATGGGACATTTAGGCTTTATTCCGCCGAATGTAATATACTATCAATAGATTTCAAAACCTATGTTTTTATTTTAAGCAATAAGTGTGGTTAATTCTCACTTAGGTTCTTTGACAAACTGAAAGTTATGTTTAGCAGTACTTTCGAGGTAACCTTACATGTACTGTATATCTTATGCATGTATTTGTAACGTACGCTTTTTTAGTTACACATGAATACAACATAACAAAAAAGTTATCGTTTGCATCGCAAACTGTTATCATCAAAATTTGTTTTGTATAGTATTCACTTTTCAGTAAATTCTTGCTTGACATTATGTATACCTTCACGCTCTTTATCGATGTTTGCTGGTTGTCGATATTCGTCATTCTCAAAATCATATATATTTCTCATTTTTTATCTGAAAATAAATAGGCCTACTTTTGATTAGATAATATCAAACGCTGCGCACCTATATATACGCTTCAAATCAAAATTAAATTTAATGCATGCGTGTACTCTGTAGACGTGCCTACTGAAGTATTGTTTCATGCTCTTTGTTTATTGTAACAAGTTGTATGACCGGGTTTCCGGCCGACGATAAACATTCTTCTGAATAATACTAGCATGAGTTATTTGACTTATTTCTGAGCACATAAGTTTTCATTTTGTCTTTCTGAAAATTTCGTTCTCATGTATGTTAATTAAATGCACTTTTTGAATGAAAGGAACAACATCTTTCAAAAGTATTGGAGATTATTTGCATCAAGGATAACTTAAATAAATAATATTAGCAATTCTAATACTATTTTAGTATTGTTGCCATGCAATAAATGTTCATGTTAAAGTTCATCTTACGACTTTCACAGAGAGAGATGCACTGAAAAGTCTAAATGAAACATAAAAAAAGTACTATACGAAGAATATATAAATGTGTGTTTTATGCATTTAGGTAATTTCCGGTTACATTTGCAGTATCAGAGTGATAACATTTCTGGTTCGGGAAAATAATTGGACAAACGTCCTCATGTATAGTAGGCCTAGTTTCCGGACCGATATTCAAACGCTTGGATGTCTGAATTGAGATCAGGAAGTTAAAGTAGTTATCAACAAACCAAATTATATAATGTCTTAGACGGTCTCAATTGACTTAAAAAATGGCCGAAATTCCGTTAAGCATCTAGGTGTAGACGGCAATGAAATTGGTTTGTACAATTTGTTTTCAGTAATCTAATTTAAAAGACTACCTGCAGTACATGCTATTTTTCTGGAAGACAATGAAAAAAAAAATGTTTTTCTTTCTGTTTTCTTCCAAGTGACAATGGGTAAAAATAAAAGGTATTTCTAAGATAAATGTCAGCGTCGATTATCGTTAAGAGCCCCAACATTAAGGAACACAAAAGCGGATATTAAGACAGTGCGTTGCGCTTATCTCATTATGTTTTCGAGTTAGTGTTCCTCCTTTATTAAGAAATGCGAAAGACTTAAGTCTTTTAAAAGAATAAAGTGTTAAAAAAATTTAGCGTCGTTTAAGGCCGATGTGAATCTCTCGTCCGTTTATATTTTTCTACAGGCCTGCTTTGGTGCTATATCTGGAGGAGTATTTTTACGTGCCTGCACTCGCTAATGTAAAAAATGAGTCCATAATGGAATTTCCAATTAGGCTCTAATTAGCCTACATCGCCCGTACTGTTTTATGGCTCTCTTTATACGCTGCTATGCGTACTATATACTATCCTAGAACACAGAAATATGTAGTGAAAAACGTATAAAAAGTTGCACCATGCTCGCAAGCTGT
Source organism: Megaphyllum sjaelandicum (assembly GCA_034698745.1). Classification (NCBI taxonomy): domain Eukaryota; kingdom Metazoa; phylum Arthropoda; class Diplopoda; order Julida; family Julidae; genus Megaphyllum; species Megaphyllum sjaelandicum. Next base: position 8,086 of record JAQGBX010003207.1, read on the forward strand.
GTATATAAAAAATGAGTTTTGGAAACCTCTCTTGGATGGGCGCTAAATAAATGTATACTTGTGTATATAAATGAGACCTTTGGAACTTTGCAATTGTGCGTTCTTTGCCGAAAGGGGTTAGAACTATTTTGATCTCAGTTTTCATAAGCAACTGGCTATAAATGTGAGTGCATTATAAACATTTGCAATTTTTTTTAAAAAAAAATTACAGAAAGGGGTCAATATCTTGAATGCACCATGCAGACGTAATTCGTATGGATTAGGAAAATATTTTACATAAACAAGTTTTAAACATATCTGAAAATACATCAAAATTAGCAGCACAGTGTGTACCACCCAGTGACATTATTAAATAATGTAATCATTAATTTTCTAAAATCTCAATTAAAATTTGTCCTTTTCCGACCCAAATTTCTTCAAATTTGATTTCTGACATGAAATTTGCTTTAAATTTTTTGTTTTCTGACATGAAGTTTGCTTTAAAATTTGCCTTCTGAGCAGAAATTTGTTTTAGATTTGTCTTCTGAGATGGCATTTGCTTTAAAGTTATCTTCTGACATGAAATGGGCTATAAATAGGTTTTCTTATGGCCTGAAATTTGCTCTTTTTTATTTTATGTTTTGACATTTTCTTTAAATGTTTTGTCTTCTTGCCTAAATTTCCTCTATAAATTTCCTGTCTTTTAACCTTAAATTTCTTGTCTTTTGACAATACATTTTTTATCTTCTGACATTAAATTTGTCTTTCGACCTTAAATTTCTTGTCTTTTGATATTAAATTTCGTTTAAATTTCTTTTAATCTAGCTGACCTTAAATTTCCTCTAAATTTCTAATTGTCACCTGACATTAAATTTCTTATAAATTTATTTTCTTTTGATGTAAAATTTCTCGTTTCCTGACCTTAAATTTCTTCTATAAACGTCTTGTCTTCTGACTCAATAATTCCTCTATAAATTTGTCTTCAGACTGGAAATTTCCTCGAAATTCCTTGTTATCGGACTCAGCTCAGAAGACCTCTAAAGTCATTGCCATTCGTCAGTCGAGATGGCCTCATGTCTTGTGATATTTTCCGAAATAGCCTCTATTACCTAGCTCTTCTGATCTAAACTTTCCCGTACATTATTCCATCCAGAAATTTTAACATACTTCCTACATTTCCGTTGTAAAATTGGCAAGGATGTCTGGAAGTGGTTAATGAACTTTGCCCATTGCAAGAAGTTCCCAAAAAGAGAGGCTTTTATCCTCGCAGCATTTAAGGGCTGCACTGAGCAATGAAAAAAGTATTGGCAAATCATCAATGTGACCATTAATTACAGCTGTGTTTTCCCTTTACTAAGATTACTGCAAAACTTTCAACTGTAAGGCAAAAAGAAAGGGCTGCGTCTCGCATTGACCCTTGCTTATACGTGTAGGCTATCGAATTTAATGGAGTTAGAGGCTAGAGCGTCGTATCGTATTTTTTATCGCAGTCACGTGATGCTGGCTTGACGGATCTCGGGCATTATTCTCGCTCCCGTGAGAATTTGCGTGATCGAGTTACTTCCTCGGTAAGATCTTACGTCGGAAACTGGACTTGGCGGCTGTAAGGAAGAGCACGTTTTTTCTGTATGTCGTGGACAAAAAAAGCACACAAAAGGAAATATAGAAGAGAATAAAACCGTAAAAAATAGGCAGAAAAGGAGATGGCGTATAAAAAATTCCACTCGTGTCTATTTGTTTTGTTTTCGGTCCTAAACTGCTAACTCAATAGAGTGACGCTCGTTCGCCATCAAAAATAAATGGCCAGTTTTCAATTTCTGCTGGATGGAGGACCCTCTTCTTGTTTGCATTGCATATACATGTTACGTTATACATATGATTAGCAATTTCACACATCCATCTTTTCTCGAAATAAACGTAAAAGTTTTACCCTTTGTCTGAAATGAAATGGCCAGTTTTCAATGTATGGTGAACAAAGTTTCTTCTAACTGGACTTGCCCTTCATCTAAAACAAATTATTTTCCTATCTGGCAGTTATAATCAGTTTCTCCATAAAAATGACTCGTGGCAGTTTCAATTTGTTTATGACTGCGTGTTTTCTATATTATGTGCGTATACCCTAACTTCATAGTACTTTTCTTTAATTTTAATCCAAATTTCCGACTCGATATTTTATGTGCATGGGGGAATCCCTTACACGGTTACATATATTGCAAAACATTCAACTTTTATGCAAATAAAACAAGCGTTTTAAAATGCACGGATATCGAGCAGGGTTCCTTCAGACCTGGACAATCTGGAAAAGTCAGGGAACTTGAAAATGGCCTGGAAAAGTCAGGGAAGAATGACTTAATTTGAAAAAGTCAGGGAAATTCATCGGAGTAGGGTACAAATTTGCAAAATTGTCCGCGTTTTCTGAGGACAAGATTACAAAATTTTGCCACGTTTTCCGAGGACAATTAAATTTGCAAAATTTTCCAGTTCTTCCGAGGACAAATTTGCAAAATTTTCCACGTTTTCCAAGGACAAATTTGCAAATTTTTTCCCATTTTACGAGGACAAATTTGCAGAATTTTCCACGTTTTCCGAGTACAAAATTGCAAAATTCTCCACGTTTTCCTATAACAAATTTGCAAAATTTTCCTGTACGTTTACCGAGGATAAATTTTCAAAATTTTTCACGTTTTCAAAGTACAAAATTGCAAAATTCTCCAAGTTTTCCAATAACAGATATTCAAAATTTTCCACGTTTTCCGAAGACGAAATTGTAAATTTCTCCCCGTTTTTCGAGGACAATTTTGTAAAACATTTAGCAAATGTTTTTTTAATTTCAAAGTTTTCTTTGTCAATTTTTGACATTATTATTGGTCAGGAAAGGTTATTTTCAAAACCTGGAAAAGTCAGGGAAAAGTTAGGGAAATTGAAAATGAAATTTCTGGGGGAACCCTGTCGAGGTAGTTTTATATTATGATATTCTGAAATAAGATTCGATTCAAATGAACTTTAAAACTATTTCCATTAAATAATATGGTGGAATTAATTTTAATTTACCTGTTACTAGTGGAAACGTCGTATACGACGTAATCAGGAAATTAGCATAATCGACATTTACAGCAAATAGGAGCACGTACAGTATGTAATAGCACATACAATAAAATATCCATAAAATCCATCCAAATATTTTCGTATTTGGCCCATTTATGTTTTCTTTTGCATAATTTTTGTTATGTCCCAATTAGTTATCCACCTTGAACTTACAGAAAACCTACAACTTACATAACAATTTGCCCTACCATGACTCCAGTCATGGTTTTTAATTATTTTTTTAATATCTTTGAATGCATGTGCATGTAATGTAAATATAATTGTATAGTAAAGCCAACCTAATCAGCCTACTACCTTTATATGCATATTAAATATGATTTAGCCAAATAGTAACCCTACTGGTATGCAAGTACTCTATAGTTGATTACATTGAGTAAAATAATCTCAAGTTATTAAAAAAAAACTAGTGCTTTCGGGTCAACAAAACAGGCACAAATGTAAACGACCTAAAAAATGTAGAAGAAAAGCTTAGCGTCTGTCGTTTTCTTTTCATTTTCAATTTTGACTATAGGAAAAATGTTACATTTTCATCAACTTCACTGTCATCTCTCATATTGGCATGAATTTAATATTTCTGTGCAATTCCTTAGAGCATTTTTGCTGTGCTGATGCATCTATGGGGAGTTTGAACTCTTTGCAAGAAGGCTACAACGAAAATAAATTTGGATAAGTCGCTATTTTTAGACTTTCATAAACTTTCAAATATTTTTCGTGTTCTTATGGAAAAAATCTGCGAGACTTGCAAGTACAAATTCTATGCAATATACTTTTTCTTTTTTTACCATGATGGTCCAGGTCAATGGCCAGAATCTCAGGAATATACATGTGCGGTACATTACATATTCATGTGTTAGTTGAAAATATTGACTGATGAGCTTTTCAACTGTTCTGCAATTTGTATGGGAAATTCGGACGTAAAATATTTTTTTTTTAGAAAACACCACTATAGGCAAATTTAATGTTGTTATCGTGTGTTATATTTCCGAAGGTATGCAAAATATTTAATTTTTAAAAGTAATTTGACAAGCTGACATGCAAAGTGCATCCAGGAAAAAGTAACAGACATATATTTTGCAGTAATTGATCTTCAAGTTGTGCAACACGTTGAATATAAATCTTTGAAATAAATGAGGCGTATACGTGTGATAAAGTTTAGAAACATTTTAACATGCATAAACTACATGAATCCTTTAAATATGTCTGGTGTTTTTAACAATGCATTGGTGTTAGGCTTTATGTATTCAATTTATTTGCTAGAAACAGGATTCGTTGCAACAAATATTGTCTAAAAGAATGGCCAAAGTTAAAAAATGCACCTGACTACTGGATTCATGTTCTACAATTGTGAAAAATGTTAATGATTCTAAAAACTTCTAGAAACTTCATACATTTTCAAAGTTTTGATATATTCTTTAAAGTAATGATGATCGGGACAGAAGTATTTTATATTGCACAGAAATACATGCACGTAGCTTAATTTCGCAGCTGACTTGTTGCTGTCATGTGTTATCGGGTTAATTTGGAGAAAATTCTTATTATCTTTTCACATTTTAACACTTTGTTTTAATGCATATTGTTCTATACTTTGCTAACTTAATAGACGTGTGACTCACTTGTCTTCGCATTTTAATGCAGCTTTCGATTACATTTCTACGGAAATAACAAAGTGAGTTTTCTTGAAACTCGCAAATTCAATTATACAGTATCCAAGTATGTGTTGGATAAAAAAACAAAAATGTTAGCGTCTAGTCCCTTGGCTACTTTGCATTTTCGGTAATTTACTTAGTCATGTCATCAACTGAGCTCATCAAATATTTGCTTCATATCCGCATTGTCATAAGTTGCATCTACCTTAAATTACAATATAATTATAATGCAAAGATTCGCATTTATACAGTGCAAGCTAAGAAAATTAATGACTTCTAGCTTTTTTTTTAACTTGTCAGTTTTTATTTCAAAATGTTAATGTCGACATCAAAATTTCACCTTGTATTTAAATATTTTCCGAAGTTTAATACTCTAGGCTTTCTGGACGGTTATAGGTTCATCTTTAAAACCACCAAGATTTTAATTTTCGTAAAATGGTGCGTTCATAATTTATTTATTCGAGCTGACTTAAACTTAATTCAATTATCTATAATTCGATTAATTTCGTGTCATTAAAGCCGCGTATCAACTTTTAGGTTTACTATTAGTGCATGTTTTGCTAATTAAACACAATGTAGTGTCTTTACCAACTCTGAAAATATGGAAGAAACTGCTTTTTTTGCCATTGTTTTGTGCTAGTGGTCGATTCTAATTAAACCACTGATGTAATTATTAGTCAACATTAATTAAGTGATATCAAAACTATTTCCTCTCTCATTTTTGATAATTACGTAAACAAATTATGCCTATTTTCTTAATTTTTTTTCTTTTTAAGAGCGCCTATCCTCGGTTTTAAACTCAGGTACTGGAAAATTTGATATCCACTTAGGCTAAGTAATTTACCTCTTAATTTATGTCTAAATTATTAACGAAAATTTGCGTATACGCCTATTATGATATGCTGGGATAATTGGTTATCTTTAAAAAGATCTTAAAAGGCTGACTTTACATTTTTGTTTGCCACAAAATAGCTTTTTCGCTAAAGTGTAATTTCGGAAGAACCGAAATTATACGCCTATTGCAATTTGCAATTACAGCATGAGGTATAAAATATAAGGCAGCTTTCTTTCTGCATTTTTTAATCTTATCGAATGGAAGGGTTGATGGTTTATCTATAGGTTTTGGAAATTTTTTTTTCAAAAATTACTAAAATGAACAAAATTGGCAGTGACACTTAATTGAGGACCTGCCGCCATATTTCCTTTTAAAATAAAATATTTGATAAAGCAGAATGTCAAATTTTAGATTATTTGTTTAAACTTACAGAAAATACTCATAAGAAGTACTTGCCTCATACAGTATTAGGACATGTGCATTATATTTTAATCTAGCTCACAAACCGCGTATCCAGAATTTAACCTACATGTACAATAAGCATTTATCCAACATATAAGTATGAAGTGCATATACCTTAAATTAAGCATATTTTCATATACTGTAACTATCATGTTATCACTAAGGACGGTAGTTTAGTAAATTAGCTTGGAAATTTAAACTAATTTGTTAGTTTACATTGTTAATTATTTCAAATCGTACGTAATGTATTTGGTAAAACGGCAATAGTTGAAATAGTTAATATTTTAAATTATCTTAGCCACGCTTAAATAAAATGATACTATTTATTACCACAAAGCTATGTAAAAATATAAATATAAAAACATTTATAATTACCATAATTACTGAATTTACCCTAAAATGCCGGACAAGGTATATTCGGAAATAAATTGCGAGAAATTGCAGGAAAGATATTTCTACTTAACCAATTACAAGTTGCTACACACATCGATTGATATTTTCATTATACATTATAGGATGTATACGTGTTAGTCTACGGTTTGACATCGCTGTTTCAAAGAGAAAAGTGGGTAAACTGACTTGACAGCACGGCGTTTATTTAGTCCTATGACGTACATCTTTCCTGATTGGCTATCCAACAGAAAGCTGTTACATCACATACATGTATATGCATGACTGTAAAAACCTTTAACGTCAGTTTCTTTTCAGAAATAAGATGCGCAGAATAATATAATTTTCTATTCTGGAAATATATCTGGCAATTTATTTGCGTTGGAAATTTTTCTCAAGCCACCAGGGATAAATTGCCTCGTTTTTTACGACATTTAGCCTAATGTAATTTTAACTATGTAGTGTATTGCTTATATGGGCATTTATCATATGCAGATAAAAAACTGACTTTTTTTTCATATTAATTTGCGACTTTTCCTCAACCCGACATAAATTGGCTAAATGACATTTTGGACCACATCCCTTGACACGACAATTTAAAACCATGCTCTCGCAAACTCTGTCCAAATGGTTTCATTGGGAAATGGAGAAGTGAATCTGAGATGTTTTACATTTCCTGCACGTATATATCGCGAAATCTCTTAGCTTTCTAGTGGTCACTGAAGGCCCTGCGTGTGTCTCGTTAAACTGCATTGACCACTGCTTTCTCGGAAGCCGCCTTGATACGCCTGTAAGAAAATTCAATTGACAAGTTATGTATTGGTGGCTTGAAGTTGATACGAAATGAATGAGATATCCTACACTGCATGCAAAAAGTTCCTTATTTGAAATACTTCTATGATTGTTTTTTTTCTTTACTTTTATAAAAAAAATATGCATATATCTTTGTTTTCAATGTATACAATTACATTTGAACTTTTTTTTTGGAATATATAGATACAATTTTTTATATCTAGCGTGCATTTTTTGTATCATATTGCGTGCCAGCAAGCTTTCAATCATGTTGTCCCCAATTTTAAGGTAAAAAAAAAGCAGTTCAAGAGTTAAACCTCCTCGTATTGGGCACGTTAGGGACCACCGCATGTTTCATGCAGCGAAACTTGTGCTAGTAGTAGAGCAAATTGTATAACGTTATAGATCTTGTTTCTATTTTATACAAGACAGAAAAGACAGAAATGAAATAAAAAAAGATATATTTTCGAAATGTTTTCTTTGGTTATCTCCTAAAAATTGTAAAAATTCATTTCAATTTCAATATCGTAGATACGATGGTTTACTTCTCTCTCTCTCTACCTTAAGATATAACGAAAACAACTTCCAATTTTGCTTGAACAAACAGTAGCGGTAACTTAAATACGAATCCATTAATGTTTTTTAAACTAATAAAAACAAAAATATTAAATTTGATTGAAGCAGAAATATAATGTTGTTTTATGCTAATACTCATATACAGTATTTCCGATACATGTATATTGGACATGTAAAATTTGGTTTTGACATAACGTATTTTCTATACATGTAGATGTAAAAAATACATAATCGTGCATTTAATTCTTAATACAAGTCACTTTTGTAAGAAACGCAAGTTAGCACACATGTAAATTCGTTCTTGGAATTTATCAAGCCTTATCAACCTTATGGTCTCTTTGGCATCAGCATTAGTTAAGTGTTTGGATCTATCTTTTAATATTTCAAGCCATGCTCTTGGCCAAATAGCGCCAAGTAGTCAGATGATATAAATTATTTTGCTATTGCTCAATTATTTGCCTGATATCATGTTGCTGGTGTCCAGGAATTGTTGCATTTTGGAATTTGAAGAAATTGTTACAGTTTTAAAATTTTACAATTTTGTTGTACATGTTTGTGATCAACATAATGCCTTGAAGAATTTTTAATAACAGAGTTTAATCATGGGGATTATCCTATACCCATCATGCAGTAAATACATAATTTCCAGTGCAAAACGAGCAATCTTACATTTTTAATACTTGTCGTATTTGCATGTCTTACGTTGCTTCAGAAAGGTCGATTTTCGAGATGCCCAGCATACAAAGGTGCCCAAATACAGAGGTGCAAGAGTTGCGCCACTCTTTGTTGAATCATATGGACGTGTATAGAAATGTCAAAGGAAAAAGTAAAAGAGACTGCGGTGGTCAAACTCACAATCCCTTCCTCCTCCCCTCCCCAAATCCATTTCTATATAGTGGTCAGTGTTTTATGGTCTAACAAGTAAATGACTAAGAAATATAGAAGATATTGATTTTCTCGCCCAAGTATACACACAGTACATACACTGTACATGATGTAAACGCTACCATCTCCTACTGGCTACCGTAGGGACATGAAATTGCCCCCCTTTGAAGTTGACATGCATTTGTAGATTGATTTTGGCAAACACGTAACACTGCACGCATATAGAAAAACTGGACCTTAGTTTTATAGCGGAAATATAAGTCTCGCAGCACGAACAGTGTTAAAAAGTTGGGCTTGGAGAAGCTTTTTTATACTCAATGTAATCCCAAAAAATATTTAGATTTACAAGTGTCATTGCTGATTTCATCATAGATGTTGTTAGGCGATTTGTTGGGATTGAAGGAATGTTTCCTTGACGACTTTGTGAAACTTTCGAATATACAGAATGTGGAAAATTTAACGTAATTTTACCAAGATGTCCTCGGCGTTTATATCGATAAATCTATAAACATTTATGTGCGCTTATACTTTCTAAAACATAATCTAATAATAGTAGAATTGTTGTTTACTTTCACGAATTTCTCAGGTTTCATAAATACTGATTTAATTGAAAATTCATGTAATATAACTATGCTTTAAATATTACTATTTTGACTCGTATACATTTTTATTTGTTAGAAACCACATTCAGAAATATAATAAAATTAACAAATCTATGTTTATAAAATGTACATCTTGAACATACAGTACTTAATACATGTACATGTATGTGCATATATAGCCATATGCATGTAAATGTGTGGATTGGGTTAACAAACAACATACAGTGTGTTCCTGTTCAAAATATCACTGAAACTACTCATACAATATTTTGTTACGAAAAAAATAGTTTAGACAAATGTTTTGAAAAGGTTTACAAGATGGCGCTGTTTTATTGGCTTTGTTATTGCTTATTCGATTGCTAAGTACAAAATACCGTATATTACAGAAATATTTGAGTGGATCCTTTAAAATGTGACACCCGGTATATAATGCAAATATGATGCAATAATTGGACAATTTGTAACCCATTGTCTTTGGCCTGACTGAAATCCTGGTTACAAAGTTATCAACTGAGCAAAATTTATGAGAGCAGATAAATTAAATACATTATAAACAATATTTTATGTCTTAAAGTGAGCTCACAAAATTACATGATAATGAA
>JAQGBX010003208.1:0-17945 GCA_034698745.1 Megaphyllum sjaelandicum
TCATTTTCGTTTTGACATTGATTTCTTTGAATATTTTATGTTCTTTTAATTAATTGTGGGCATTGCTGGTGTTTATTTGTACTTTGATATGTAAGTAAATACATATTTCATTTTTATTGCCATCTAAATGGTATTTTCTTGTAAAAATAGATTTTCCCCTGCATACACAGGCGTTAAATGCAGGTGAATCATTTTTACGTTGAGCCACTGTATCTAGAATTTTTTTTAATTCGAGATGGTTGAAGACAACCATAAGCAAGCTAACCGATGAAGCACTCATGCCCTTTTGTAGAAACAAATCAAGATAACTACTTTAAAAAAAGAACCTAATGTATTTAGGCCTATATGCTGTTTACTTATAAACCTTTGTTATCTGTCCCCAGTTTTAAGTGTAGTGTAATTTGCTATGAATACGATATCATTCTTTAAATGAATTGCATCGACATGTAACCATTTTGCCATTTCCGGTGCCTGGGGAGTGGGGGAAAAGTTTTAATGCTAATAAAATATTTTAAAATACAAAGTCAAACATCGCCGGATCGCCACGAGGAATTTGGCTAATATACTGTATTTACATAAGGTGAAGAACAAAGAGACCCTCTTAAGGCAACCTCACTCTTTTCAATCTCCATCTTATTAAGCAATGCCAATCGATGATGAGTCCGATACTTTGCATCTATTAAAATTTTAAATATATTTGCAGTTACAGGGTCCATTAAGAAATGTCATATTTAAACTTCCCTGAGTTTTCCAGGTTTTTATAAAAATTCCCTAAACAATAGCAATGTTAAAATTGACAAATGCTAAAATTATCCACGATATTTCAAAATCTATACATGATAACATCCAAGTAGCATAAAGAAATTTAAAAGTTTAAAATGTTTCAAGTTTTGCATATTTCTTTTATGAATCTGTTGAAAACTTTGCAAATTTGTTCTCGGAAAATATTCAAAATTCTGCAAATTTGTGCATAGAAATCTTGCAAATAAGTATTACGAAAGGTTTTAAAATGTTGCAAATTTGTGCTCGGAAACGAAAAAACTTTGCAAATTTGTTTTTGGAAATTGTTAAAAAATTGTGCAGATTTGTCCTCGAAATTCATTTGTCCTTCAAAATTTTGCAAATTTGTGCTAGGAAAATTAACATACATCGATAGATTGCTTGCAAATAGGCCAAGAGCTAACCACGTTGAAGCATTAATTTTGTATTGTGACAGCACATTGAATTTCCCTGACTTGGGGAAGACCAGGACTGGGGGGACCTTGAATCTTGTGTCAGTGTCACACGATTGATTTTTTTAACGCGGTCAAGTTGTTTGAGAGTTACGATGATGTCCAACGTAGGTAAATAGAAGGATTTAAGGTTAATTGAAATTTTTGTAGAAAGAATTATTTCGCATCATTAGTCAAAAAATAAACCGAAAATTGCTGTTTATACAGTGCAGCCACGTTTATGGATTGATTTAGGTTAGATTAATAATAATGTACAAATTATTTTTAGATGGAAATGTAAATAAACCTTGTTATTTTATACAATTACTTTTTTCTTTCGTAAAACAAGCCTTTCCAAGGTCTTGGAAGGCCAACCGCCATTAAAATTTGTGTACTGGGTTACGCGTTCCAACGAGCGTCGTTGGAATGATGTTTAATTTCATTTTCAAGGAACTTTACATGGTCAGTAATACTGTCACAATCGTGTAGGGTGCAAAACTTGGAATGATCCATGGTTAGTAATGATGAAAATCCGACATTTGGCATCGATATACTGTAGGCAGATTAAATAATTTTCATAAACGTAAAGTAACGAAATATTTCTTGGGGGTGTCAGTCATAGTTTTATCCAAAATGTTACAATCTTCAAGGTGACATCTGGAGTTGTCAAATTTTATGATAAGGCACGCCATTGAATTGACTGTAACATTTTAACTATCTTGCATTTTCAGAACATTACATAGTCATTCCAAACACCATTTTTGCTGGTCAAGTCGTCCTGTCCCAGCCTCCCAGGAGACGAAGATGGTCAACCTGCCATGGAGGACCTTCTGAAGAATTACATGCAGTACGTGGTCATGAAAAAATTCAACAACTACAAGGACATTGTTGGAAAGTAATTGCTGGATCGAAGCCATTCATGAAAGAGCAATGGAATTCAAGGTAGGGTTTAATTTATTGCATTATTTGGTTAGAAACAAGATGACGGTCTTGTCGTAATGTTGTTTCATGTTGACCATGCAGCCCAAAATCAACTTAGGCTATTTGGTATGTGTCTACCTATACGCAGGTGTATAAATAGTCAAACGGTTTTGGTATCTCCTATTATAGGAGATACCAAAACCGTTTGACTCCTATAGCTAGGGCTTTATGAATGTTGGCATCTGCATAGATGCGCCCACACTGGAAAAAAAACCAAGGAATTTATTGTTCCCAGTTGTTTCTGGAAACAACGTTACAGAAACTTACTGGAACATTGTCCGCACCAAAGATTTCCTTTCATCTTTACCGCATTTTCTGCAAATAGCAAAAGTTATAGCTATGTCCACACTGGTGAAAATAGGGAAGCTTTTGTTGTTATTTGTTGCCAGCTGTTTCTGGAAACACAACGTTACGGGAACGTTCTGGAACCTTCTGTCCATACTGAAGCATCTCATTTTATGACCATTTTAGTAAAATGAATCTTGTGTCCGAGTAAAATGAATTTTAGTAAAATATTCTTCGCCTTGCTAAACCTACTTTGATCTTTACCGCTTTTTTAAGGAAACAGGAAACTTAGGGTAATTTGTATTTCTATTGCCGTAATTCAGCATCATGCAGGAACACAGAACTTGCTTATTGGAACATGCTAAAGGAATTTGCACCAAAACTGAAAGTTCTTGTTTCCACCAGTGTGGAAATACTTGTGGCTTTTGGAAATCCCACACAATTAATTAATGTCATTGCTAATCCTTCAAATAACTTTCACAAGCAGTTGACAACAATTTACTATGAAAAACAGCATAGTTCTCTCTGATATCGTCGATAAACTCGATTCGGAGTGTGGCGTTATGGCGAAATCCACTTGTCATAAAAGTGTACACTGGGGTACTCCGAGTGTACGCCAGGGCCACTCCGGGAGTACCAAAGTGTACACTCGGGTGCTCCGAGTGGACAAGTGGATTTCGCTATTAGTTTCATAGCGCCCCTTGCGCGTGCGCTGCACCGCAAGGCTTCGCCGCGTTCGTTCGATCCCCTGTTCACCCGGATCTACCGCGTCATCCGGGAAGCAAAGGGACGGGTATTTAAAGGACGTGTGGCGTTCACTCTGTCTCATTCTCGCCACGGACTTCCCCACGCCTGGACGTGTCCGGATATCATCGTATTTTCTAACCACGCCACGTGGTAGTTAAACTTGGATCGACTACAATTCCCAAAGGAGTTTCGGACTTCCAGCCAGCCAGCTGTCCAGTATCGTCCAAATCAGCTTTGTGTAAGTGTCTAGTTTAATTTTTTAATCTTGTTAGTGTTTTGCGAATATGCGGTAATGATGTGTTGCTGGAGATATATTCTTGGGAGCTAATTCAGGAAGTGAAGGAAATTTATAGTAAAACTGCACTGAAACATAAGTTTCCATGATGATATCATAACAGAATACAACAGACATTGTACCATAAGTACAGGTACCGATTTGTTTATACCTACGCAGGACTTCCCAACGTAACGTCACGTTCCTTCACTCTCCAGATTATTTTAGATGGAGATTGGAAAGTAAGAGTAAGGTCGCCGTAAGGAGGTTCTGTAAATTGGTGATTATATAAATCTTAAAGTTCTTTTTCTAGAATCTACTTATTCTATGCACAAGAGTACAACAATCCATATACCATAAGTACAGGTGGCGATTTGTGTATGCCTACGCAGGACTTGCCAACGTAACATCACATTGGTGCACTTTGACAAATGGCTCCCGAACAATTGTTCGCCAGCAAATATTTTCCAACATTTTATCGCCTATACAATTAATAGCCTCTAACAAATTATCGCCAGCAAAACATTGGCACACGCATTTGAACACCTCTAAAGCATCGCCTAATACAAATATTCACCAAAACAAAAGCTGCAGATTTCGACAGCATGCCTTTTTCATGACATTTCATTCATTCGATACGAGGAACATTTGTTGGTGAACAATTTACCGGACACCATGACAAATTCAGTAGGTAGACACCCTAGATGCGTGTCCATATTTCTTTCAACTTTATCAGTTTAGTCAATGCTGCTGTACTGGTTCATTAATGTAAGGCGGATTTATACATTTGAAATGATGGCAAATAAGCTTTGCAATGTGGACAAAAATGATTGGGGGTGCCTCACAATAATTCATCTGCTCACACAACAGATTCGAGAATTTTTGGTATAAAAATACCTTCCCAATCTTTACACACAGATGGCGTATATATAGGAAGTATTGTTCACGGGTAAATTTAATGTAGCGGAGTTTCCAAAGCTCATTCATAATACCACCTACATAACATATATATTATGAAAAGTACAGTTTTTCCTCACAAAAAAATATGGGAACATCCTCACATGCATGCATAGTGCCACAGTTTGCACAGTTGGCCAAACGACTGGTTGTTACATTTGCTTAAAAAATCCGAAGAAATCTTTATAAATGTTTGCCAAACACAGAATTCTCCTAAAACTGGAAAATTAGGAAAAGTCGGTGAACTTGAAAATTTCTGGAACAGTCGGGGAAGAAAGATTTATTTTAAAAAAGTCAGTGAAATTGAACGTATAAATGTAAATTGTCACAATCAGAAATTAATGTTTCCAGCACAATCAGAAAAATATTCACCAATTACAGAGAAGAAATTTGCAAAATCTCCAACAGTTTTCGAGGACCAATTTGCAAAAATCTTAAATTTTTTATAATACATTTTTTTCAAAATTTTCTACTGCTTTCTAGAACAGATCGATAACCCCCTCGATAGTTTTAATCCGTCCAGGGGGTTAACTTTATTTTAAATGATTGTAATTACTGTCTTCCCAGACTCCATGTCGGCACTTTTAGAGTACTGTTTTTTGTCATACTAAAAATGTGGCATTGTCCAAAAAGACAAGAAGTCTGAATAAAATAACACTGCACTGACTAGAATGGCCACAATTTCCTAGCCAAAAGTCCAGTGTTTTGCATGGTTCAAGGCTTCAAGCAACATTCTAGCAGTGCAAATGCTGTGCATAGTAGTGTTAATTTCTTTTTTGGCTTCATTTCGAAAGAAAAAGGTAAGATTTTGTTATTCTATTACTATTACTAAAAAAAGTTTGTTTCAAGCTTTCCCCGTTTTTCCATGAGTAAAAATTTGCAAAATTCTCTACGTTTTCTAGTGGACAAATTCGCAATATATTTAACAGTTTCTAAGCAGAAATTTTCAAACAGTTTCTATAGAATAATTTATAACAATTTCCAGGTTTTCCTCAAAAAAATTTGCCAAATTCTACACGTTTTTTCGAGGAAAAATTTGCCAACTTTTCCACGTGGACAAATTCGCCATATTTTTAACTTTCTAAGGACAATTTTTCAAAAATGTTCAGTTTCTGTGCACAAATTCGCAAAATTTTCACTTGTTATCGACTACAGATTTAAACAATTGTACAATTTTTAAAATTGTTCACAGTTTCTGAGCGGAAATTTGAAAAATTCTTCTGGTTTTATTGAATAAAAACTTGCGAAATTCTCCACGTTTTCCCGAGGAAAAATTTGAAAAATTGTCAACGTTTGCTTGGAAAGACTTAATATTTTCCACGAGTCCTGGGCAAATTTTAAAAAATTTTCAACGTTTTCCCTAGAAAAAAATCGCAATATTTCTAAAACTTTTGTAGGACAAATTAGCAAAGTTTTCCAGGCTTTCCAGAGGAAAAATTCAAAAAATTGTCAACAATTTCTGAGCAAAATTTGTCAAATTTTCCAGGTTTTTTTTAAGTAAAAATTTTAAAACTTCTACACGTTATTTCGAAAAAAAAAAACTAGCAAAATTTTCCATCTGAACAAATTGGCAATATTTTTTTTTAAGTTTTTGGAAGCAAGATTTGAGAAACTTTTAACAGTTTCTGAGCACAAATTTTCAAAAATACTCCACGTTTCCCCAAATACAAATTCGCCATATTTTTTAACAATTTCCGAAAACAAATTTTCCATTTTTTCCTGAAAACAGATTGGCCAAATTTACCATGGACAATTTACCGTTGGACAAATTTTCAACATTTTCCACGTCTTCCCGAAGGCAAATTTTCACAATTTTCCACGTTTTCCCAATACAAATTTTCGAAATTTTCCATGATTTATCAAGAATTAATTCGCAATTATTTCAATTTTGGAGGACAAAATTGCCACGTTTTTCCGTAAACAAATTTGCACAATTTGTCTCTGGAAAATTGTCTACGTTTTAAGAGTACAAATTTGGAAACTTTTTCACGCTTTCTGAGTTTTAACAGTACAAAATTGCAAAATTCTTCAGGTTTTCTGAATACAAATTCGAAAAATTTTCACTCATTACGAATTGAACTTTTCTACACTTTTGTAATTTTCTACGGACATTTTGAAAATAAATATTTAAAACATTTTCAAATGATATTTGAAAAATTGTCATCTTTTTCCACGGACATATTTTTAAAATTTTGCATCCATTCCGAATCGAAATTTACAAAATTTTAAACTTTTTCAAAGAACAAATTTGCAAAATTTTAACATTTTTCTTAAGTTGTAAAAAATTTCCCCATTTTCCACTGACAACTTCCTAATATTTTCAACATTTTTCAAGGAGTATTTTCAAAATGTTAGGCTTTTTTTGCAGACAAATTTACACAAATTTCCAATGATTTTCAAGGACAAGTTCGAAACTGGAGGCAAATTTGCCAAACATTTAAAAAATTTCTAGGGCAAGTTTGTAAAATTGTACAGATTTTTATTTGCAAAATCAGATATTATTCCTCTCATAGGGCCTGACGTGGAATATTTTTCACAATTGACCATTTAACACGTTGTCACATCATGGCTAGACCATGTTGCCAGGAAATTGCAAATTTTAGCCATTTTGAAAATGGCATGAAAATTCACATTAATGTGTAAAATGGCAAGGGAGTGATTAAACCTTTGAAATTAGGTTAAAAGTAAAATGTTCAAAATGCCTCACGAAACGAAAAAATTTACAAAGTGTATTGCTTGAACCTTCAACTCCACCTAAAGCGGGGCCTCTTCAGATGGCCCCATCTTAGGGCCTCACCATGCCTAAATCCGGCGCTGAATTAATTATTAATAAAGACTGAATTTTTTTTTGTTGATCATAACGGTGTGCTAAGACAATTTTATTTCATCTGAGGATGTCAAAGTTTAATACTGTATTGAGGTGTGGGAATAGCAATTTATTCATTGTTTATGAATCATGCATATTGGTCGCCAATGCAACATTTTAGAAAACGTTTAGCAAAAAAATTAATTAAGCTTGGGCCTACTTGAGCACATTCTCAAAATGATTAAAACAAATAGCGACACATACTGCATGTATAGGTAAAATCATACCATGGTGCATGATATGTATATGAATATCTCACAAAAACTCACCGTTCAAAAAATGATTACATTTAGACCGCCTTCTATAGGCATGCGATTTCAGGATATTTTTTTAAATAAATTTTTTGATATGTTTGAAGTTAAGTCGTTATATTATGTGTTGCATTAGGGATTGAAAATACTCTACGAAAGCTATACGTTTGGACTGCATGGTCAGCATGCCATAAATTTGCATTTCAAATATGAGATATTTAAGTGATTATTTAAATATATTTCACATTGGTTTTATGATTTATATAATTAAAAAAGTATAATAGACCTATATATAGGTTAAATCTGATTTTATATTTGATAGTATATTAATACTTTGTGTTGTCAAAATGATTGCACGCACAGCAGTATCACATAATCCCACTTTCAATTTATATTTTATAAAACGTGTTGTTTTTTTCTTTAAGGTGAATAAAATTACTCAGTCTGATAGTAGGGTTTCAAACACCAGTATATGCATGTATGGCAATATCATACATTAGCACTTCAGTCAAAATGATAGCATGCATTGATACACATCATTACAGCAGTGTCACATAAACTTACTTTACATTTATATTTTATTAAACAGAATGGTTATTTTCTATAGGTGAATGAAATATACTCAACATATAATGTCTGGTATATAAATTTAATGTATCTGGTATCTGAAATGCACATTTGTACCATGCAGACATAGCTTATGTTGATTATTTTCAATCCGTTATATACATGTATAACATAACCTATATGTTACTTGCAAATAGGATTCGAGAATTAGAAGTCTCTCATATATACAGATAATTAATGTGCATTGTTATTATTATTTAATTAAATGTCTCATACATGACGTCATTTCTTCGTTGAAGAGGACATCATATGGAGAAACATTTTGACGTCATTTTTTTGTCACTTTGCTATACGTGGAAAACTCTAATAAATGCGAGGATCAGAAATAAAAACCGACGTCATATATACATTATATGGTCAATTTAATATAGGAGCTATCCAAGAATTCGCCTTGCGGGATTTTGCGAAACCATTAAAACACAAGGAAAAAGAATAAAAATCTTTATTCCTATCTTTTTCAATAACACACACCACTTGCCACATTTTAAATTGTGTTATACATTTCCGCTAGACACATACTTCGTGTTCTTTGAAATTTAATTGAAGCAGTAGTATCAGCTCGGTATATTTGCGGATAACCTAAATAAGCAAATGGATCGAGTATAGCTGTATGTTTAGTGAGCATGCGCGATAACGCTTTCACTACCGATCAATACGAGCTCCAAACCTCCGTTATTGTGACGATACAAATTTTCTCGTTAAACCTGAGCATTTGCGTCACCGGAAAATCGCGTTGTTTATCTAGACTGTCACCTCGGTCTTTTTCGAACCTGGGCTAAAATTTCTGTTAAATAGCAGATCTGAAGCTGCCATATCCGAAATGGCCAGCTTCTTTTTGTTCTTATTTCTCACCGTCTCAATTCTGACCATAATTCTGACGGACGACTCAGCTGAGGCTATGCCATTTACCGGCGACGACTTAAATCGTGAATTTTACGATGAAATCGCGTATTTGCTACTCCAACACAAGGCCCAACAGGAGAAGCAGCTGCAGGTAAGCTAGCTGGAGGATATTTACATGTGTATTGTCTTTTAATTTTATGCCACACAGTGAGCGTCGCAATTGGTAGCATATGGTGCATGCAAATTAAATACCTTTAGTATTTTACCTTTTTTAAATTTAGAGACATGCTGTAGATCAGGCCACATGATATACAAATTAAATTTATTTTATAAGCACAATCAATGAAATCATGACCTTGCATTACTAATTGGAAAACAAGCTCTATTGGTTTAAATACAGTGTACCGCATAAGCTAAACATGTACTGTACTTACAATTAAACAACATGTTTTCTTCAATTAATCGAATTAACGATATGCCTCCTGTTCAAATGAATAGGAAACGATCGAACGGTTCGATATAAGCAACTTCTAAACGATCATTGAGGATGCTTAATTGTGGCTCAAAGTGAAAATGATACATCTGCATTCAACGACTGTGTATGCAGGGGAAAATCTATTTGAACAAGAAAATATCGTTTAGATGGCAATAAAAATTGAATATTTATTTAATTACATATCAAATTACAAATAAACACCGGCAATGACTACAATTAATTAAAAGAACATAAAATATTCAAAGAAATCAATGTCAAAACGAAAATGTTACAGTTTCAAATTGAGGAAACAAAAGTAATCAGCCGTTGAATTCTGCGCAAATTAATATTTGGTTGGCAAACCGTTCTGGCGTCTGACATCCTTTATGCGTTTGGGGTACGATTCCACAAGTTTTTGTGTGAAATGAGGACTAAGGGGCCGTGCATTATTTACATAGACAGCCAAGGAAGGGGGAGGGGTTTCTCGTTTTGTACACCACTGTCCACCCAAGGGAGGGGGGTATATTTCAAATGTCTACATGGACACATGCACTCTTTTTGCACTTTGCTTTTGCGAATTAAATTTATTATCTGTAATTTAAAAGGTTCGCATCATAAAAACAACCATTTCATGGCTAAACATTAATAAATCAGGGTACCTCCAAAATCTGGAAAACCTGGAAAAGTCAGGAAGAGCTCAGGAAAGAATGCTTAGTTTGAAAAAGTCAGGGAAATTCAACATAGTTATGTTGTTGAGTTCCCATTATCCGAGTACAAATTTGCAAAATTCTGCACATTTTACAGAGTACAATTTTGAAACATTTTGCTGGTTTTTTCTAAGTATATATTTTTAAGAATTTCCGAATAAATTCGTAAAATAGAAAGTTGCTAAATGGGAAATTAATTGAAATTGACCGAGTTGAATTAAAAAAACTGAATGGAATGGGAAATGAATTGGAAAACAAAACATGCATTTTCTGGGTTCCTCCAGAAATTCCTTATTTAACTTCCCTAATTTTTCCAGGTTTTCAAACAAATGACTTTCCCAGGTTTTTAAACAAATTTCATTGACAAGTCATAAAATTGACTTATGCCAATTTTATCCACGATTATGTGAAGATTTTTTCAAAACATACTGTCAATTTTGGCAAAAAAAAATTTAAATTAGCATAAACATTTTTTTTTTAAATGTTGAAAATTTGTATTGGGAAAATGTTAAAGGTTTTAAAAATTTGTACTCTGAAAATGTTGAAAACTTTGCAAATTTGTCCTTGCGGAAGGTCGAAAATTTTTGCAAATATTTCCTAGGAAAGTTATCGAAACTGTTGCACGTTTAATGTACTGAGTATTTAAAAAAAAAGTTTGCAAATGATCTCTGATTTTTAAGTCATTTTCAATTTTCCTGACCTTTCCAGGTTTTTAAAGGTCTGAGAAAAACCTGAATTTTTTAGAGAGATTGTCAGCCTTCACGGTGGAAAAATGGTGAAAAAAACATAGGCTACTATAAGGAAGTTGAGTTCATAAAAGAGAAGGAATGTAGAATTTTGGTTCGTAACTCCAAGCTAAAATTAAAATTACATCTATTAGCCAGTTTTCGGGATCAACAGAAGAGTCCTAAATGGGAGATGCTTGAAAACACGAGTCAACTGCATTTTCTATTTTCAAAAAATTGGCTTTATTTCATTGGCGAAAATTACCTGGAGGCAGCTCTTTTAGTTGTTGATTTGTTGAAAAGATCACGTGATGTACGTAACCTTGTATATCGTCCATCTTAGCATTTCAATCTAGTCTTTTCTATTTTTGTACAGATTATATAATGTACTTTTTTGTTTCTTTAATATAAGGAGTACATCACATTATACAAGTCTTGAACATTATTAACATAATCCAAATTGTTTAAATTACATCAGAAATATCTTTATATTATTTTTTATTGCACCTTCTGCGGTTCTAGCTTGCCAATCCTTCATTCGAAAGTATAGTTCCTGCAATACATATATCGTGTTTTCTACATTAAGAAAACATGGACATTTTGTTTTTATAAATTTGTACTCTTAAAAACTGTGAAAGTTCACAGAAAATATGACAGTTTTTTTTATTTTCAAATCTTAATAATACAAAATTAAGATTTTTAGCATTGCTGGTATACAGGCTCTGCTCCCTCTTCAGGGTACTCAAACAAAAGCTTTTCAAAAGTCGAGTTTTCAAAGTGACAGCAGAAAAATGACTATAAAATTTGCTCATAACATTGTTTAAAAATGTGCAATATTTTAAAATATTAGCAAAATCGACAACAATTGCTTAGATTGTTTCCCAGTTGCATGTCTCGAGATATCAATAAAAACTCTTAAAAAAAGACCTCTGGCAAATTTTAATGCTTTTAATGGGTCAGAATAGGGTCACATATGTCGAGTCGCCGTAACAATGGCAAGGGTGAACTCGTATATTTAGACAATTGTAAAAGAAGATGTATAAGGGACCTTAAAGGGATATGAGCATGTGTGAGCCTTGTCACACATGAAAAAAGGCTTGGGCAAGGATTACCCAGATTACCCTGTGAAAATCAGCGCCATCTATTGAGAAAAGGCGATTTTTCAAGTGGTGAGCACACCACCTTAACAACCATTCGTCCTTGTCAAACTTCACGCCTTTATACTAACCTGTTCATATACGGTAGTGTTATATGGACAATTCGTCTCGGGCCCCCAGTTTTACACCGAGGCAAGGAGCAAACCCGAGCAAAACACCATACATCCAATCAGCAATTGACCAGCCCCTGACGACTTGGTGGTAGCATTCTTGCCTTGCATATATGCTATGCAAGGATGCACACATCTAAAAAAACAGGTACGTTGTCGGAAATGCGAGCAATAATAAATGTCACAAGCACTATTATTGCACTAATTATGCAATGCTGACCAACTTTCTAATTCGAGAATTTGGTCTATCTCCTACGGTTTAGTGTTTAAAATCACATGCACCATGAAATTGATGTGCACTGTAATGTTTGACATGGCTTCAGGAGTAGGCCTACTCATATCACATCCAGACTTACTTCTTAAAAGTGTCTTAACAATGAAGGGCTTGTGTTAAAACTGTACCAACATTAATAAAAGCTGTACTAACGACAGTAAGAGCTGTACTAACATCAATAAGATAATACTGACATCGGTTATTATAAGTATAATTTTGTACTCTTCTATACTAATCCTTCGACCAGGGAGATAATGGTTTATAGTGTAATACGTTTGAAAATTTATTTTCTGATAAATACAAAGCGAAAGTTAAACTACACTGTACTCAGTAAAAATGATTTTTTGTTTCAGGATAAAACGTCTAGAACTACCCAAACCACTTACGTGAAGAATTGGCCTAAGAAAACCCTTCACCTGGGTCAAATAGCAGGTGTAACTGTCAATTTATTTTCCCAGCCAGTTATATTTCATAGAGGATCAAATGTGTTTGGAGAATTGTAAGTAAAATTAAAAGATTACTGTTTTTTTAAAAAAAATGTTATACTTAATTAAACATGAACACGTAATGATCAAACTAGACTTTAAACAATTAATAGATATATCCATTTAATGCATCTACAGAGTGGGACAATAAAAGTAAGCCAACTTTATAAAAATCATAAAATGGTTATTTGTTAACCATTTACCATTTACGTTATTAATCCCAATTAGCTTTTTTAAAAGTAACGCTTTTGTCTTTTTGTGATGAATGGAATGGAAGTTGACCTTGATCTCTGATCCTTGTATACATTCCATGGACGTTTTCCAACTTCTCTCTTGTGGGATTTATATGTATTTGTTCTCAGGAAAGTTCTGTAAATATGTCCAAGTTTGCTTAATAAGTCCTTTTATTTAATCCCGCAGAAATATAAGGTCCCTGTTTTTATTTTGTTTTTTAAATCTTTAAAACCATTGTAAACTTATCCAAGTTGTTGGGCTGATCATTGGGCCTATATACAGTAGATTGACAATAAAAATATTCTTCCACTTTTTTGACGTTGAGCTACGCTCACTCTACCTCTAATAGTAGAAATTAATGATATTGTTTGCATCATAATGATCATATACAGGTACATATTCGCTGTCATAGCGGTACACAGTTAAGTTAGGTAACTTGGGAAAATTCTGTTAAATGTAGGTTCAACCATTGCCGGATATAAAGGTCCTCTTAGCCATCCATGGTCCACTTCTTGAGGCTTACATTCCAAAAAGGAAATTACTATAAACATGTTATGTATTAAATTGTTATTAGTAAATTAGCTATTCAACCTCAATCATATTTATTATCGCAACTAGATAGAAAATTTATTTTTCGTAGGTAATTGTATTACCGAACTTTTTAGTCTTAATATGGCATTATAAGAGTGGAATATTGTATTATTCGTAGTTCATTTAATTCGACTCATCATTACCAGCACGTAAATGAAGGGCCCATCCAAGTTCCGACCATTTTAGTGCTGAATTCTTCCGATGGAAGAGTGATTCATGAACGGGGCAAAAACAGGTAATTTTTCCATTTCATAACTGTAGCTTATATATATTTTGGGGTTAGATAAGCAGACCAAATATCACATTAAAAATAACGTTTCATTCGAAAAATACTTCGTACTTTACTGTAGATAAATTTACTAAAAACGCAATGGCGTAGAATAATCTTGCTTATTCCATTTAATGTACTTATAGCTGCAGGACTAGCAATCTGAACATATACCATATTATAATACGGAATTTAACATTAATGAATGTACATTTACATGTATACCCTGGGATCGTACTATCAGAAATTATTATTCAGCGAATTCTTCTTAATACTCATTAAGACGAATGAATGTATAGGCTACATTGATTAATGTTTACTTCTTATTTTGAAAATCAGAGTTTGAAAATCACTTTTTAAGTTCATGAGCATTCACTTGACGTTTCGGTAAAACAAATTTCTTTACACCATAAGATATCCGAACTGGGAATTCCTTAATAATATTGTTGCATAGGACTTCCTTACAGATTAGAAAATGTCCCTAAAGTGACCACAAGTACTTTAATTATTTTTTGATAAATGTACATGTAAACAGTAAAGTTGTTTATTGTCATGTTTTGACCGACGATCCCACCTATACGATTTAATTATAAACACATGTTGACAGCTCTTGGAGTACGTCTTAACGAGAATCCACTGCACAGTAATTTACTTCATGTTTAGGCTAAATGTATAATTTGCATAACTTGATATTTCAAATTATTCTATTAAGGGCATCGAAAATCACATAAATTGCGGTAAAATTATTTGATTTACAATTAATGTAAATGTTTGCAGGGATTTTAAACTTCAATACATTTACACTTGTATCCTGATGTGTATAAAAGCGTAACAAAAAATATTAAACGTGTTTTAAACAGATTTTTCTTGCCTCACGGCATTAACGCAGACAAGGACGGTAACACCTGGATTACAGACGTAGCACTCCATCAGGTAAATAATATACAATGAATTGTTACGGTATTCCGAGTATTTAATTTAAATAACTTTCTTATGAAATTAATAGAAGTTAGGTCTTAGTAAAACTATTGATTTTTTCTTGTTAATTTATCGTATAAATTCTGTAATTTTATTTTGTAAGAATAGCAATTATATGATTTTAGTAAAAGAATATTGCATAGGCAAACTTCCTTAATTGTATGTATAATTAATGTATATTAATTATAAAAATAATTTTACGTTTTTAATTTATTTATTTTATAACTAAAAGCACCCTGGTGTTCAGCGTTTCTTTATACTAAAAAAGATCATATATATATATATATATACATATAAATACGTTTTAAGATCACAACACACATTTTATATTTAGAGGAAACAGATTTTCTTATAAGAATTAAATAAAAAATCTATATTCCATAATATAAATAAATATAAAATCGAATAGCTGTAAACAACAACAACCTGATGCAAACATTAGGATATTCAATCCATTAAAAACACAGATTCTGCAATTTTTTGAATGAACTTTTGTATGAATTTTTAAACTTTGTTTTGAGGAAATATTTTTTCGATATTGGGTATGCTGTGGTACATTACCTATAATATAATGTATAGCATACATGTAATCTGTGTTTTTTAAAATGTTTGACTACTTGTGAACCCTAACGGGACACGTTCTCTCGAAATGTACCTTACAATTACTTGTTTAGGTGATGAAATTTCCTCCAGGTTCTGATGAACCAACATTAGTTCTTGGCGAAGCTTTTGTTCCTGGAAGTGATAACAAGCATTTTTGCAAGCCAACTGATGTAGTTGTGGCTTCAAATGGTGACTTCTTTGTCAGTGATGGGTAAGTCTAAGCTGTAAGAAAATTATTTAGGAACTTAAAATTTAGGATAGCTTTGATAGAAAGAACGGCATTGTATAAGGCATAAATAAACAGAACTGTTAATAGTTAGAAATATGTTTAGTGTTCATTTGCAGTTGCCCATAATAACGATAAATTTTATTTACTCGAATAGTGTTTAATAAAACAATAATATTTAAAAATATTGAATTCGTAATAAATTAATATCAGATAAACTTTAGTATTCCCAGCCTTCGGCCCCTTATAAGCTTAGGCAAATCTTCACTTGCAAGCTTCATGGCTATCACACTTTAAACACTTTTAATTATGAATACTGCAAGCTAATAGGGAGGAGAAGTGGGCCACTTCAACTCTTCAAGTACAGTAGTTTGAGTAGATATTACATGTCTCTTGGGTGCCACGCATCCTGCCCTTACAAAGAGGTGGACGATTTGAACATGGAATTTCAGAGGATTGTCATTTGGGAAGCTATACAGTAAAATGAGTAATGGCCAGATGCAAAATTGATATCATTGGAGTCAGTGAAATGCCCTGAACAGAGAGTGGTCATTTTTTGCAGAAGATCAAGTGATTTAATTTTAGGTTGGTTGGTTAGCTGATGGGGATTATGGGTGAAAGTCGGTGAGTATAGGAGTGCACAAAAAACAAAGTAATGTAGGTACGTAAAGTTCAACCTAATGGAAGATAGATGACTATAAACGCAGGCATAGACAAAGGAAGTAAAAGGGACACGTGATAGAATGGAAGGGGACAGTTTTAATTAACACATCAAAGACAACACATACATTAGAAATAACATAAAGCAGGCAAGGGCACAAGGCTGCCCTCAGTGCCCTTCACCAAGCACAAGGGCCAGTGTTTAAGGCTGACCATGCAGTGGCCAAGAATGGGCCAGATGCATTTTGCGAGCGGCAGTATGCAAGCATTATACCAGTATTTAAGAAAGGAACATTTAATTTGCATCAAAAACTACCAAGCATTCAGTAATAGGATACTGACTGTATGCATCGATCCATGGTTAATCCATCAATGTCACCATTCTCCAAAAATATGCCTCTAGTTACTAATACAAGCACCGAGGAAGGTGGCTTAGAGGTTAGCATCATCATGGTTTCCCACAGTTCCTCCAGGTGAATGCTAAGATAGTTCCTATTTTAAATCTGCCATGACCATCCCTCCTATCCTATCAAAAATCATGCTGACAACCCACCTCTGCCTCTCTGAGACAAGTCAGACAACCCTAACTAAACTAGAATAATAACCAGTTCTAATGAGAATTTTAAGACATGCTCAATCAATTTTAAAAAAAAGATGTCTACAATACATGGGGATTGGAGATGCTACCGTTATACTGTACGTAGTTAGATAATTTAGCTATAAGGTAACAGAATTTAATCTAGGGAATAATTCAGTTTTGTCAGTAGAATCATTTTATTATTGCTTACATACTGTTCACCAAAACAAACAGGAGACTTTATACATAAAATCATCCAGATGGCCAACACTGCAACCAAGTTAGCTAATGTGTTATTCGAGCATAGACATTGATACAGACGAGACGAGAGGTTAGAGGTCGACAGGTAAGAAGAGTTTATTCAGGAAAGGTGGTCACCTTATATACCTGGCCGGGGAGGTGGCGGCCTCTGGTGGCCGTCGCCGTAAGGGCTAGGCTTACTAATTACACATCTCCCTTCCAAGATGTTGATACACAAGAGCGACAATAATTAAATCACAAATCAAATATCAAAATTACATTCTATGGGCGACTCTAACATTCTGTGATTAATCTTGTTGGCGGTCTGGTGGGTCGGCCTGATCTTCGAATCTCTGGTCCGGCGATGTCCTCCGGAGTCGTCTCTTGTATTGGGTCCACGTTCGTCGAGGGTGTTTCCGGCCTGTTGTCTCCATCTCCGTCCCTGATGTCCTGGGTTATCTCGGCCTCGACTTCGATACCTCTGTTCGGGGGGTCTTCGGTGTTTCCCCCGCCTAAGGGAACCAGGTGGAACCGGTTTCGTCGGATCGTTCTTCGGTCCGTTTGGACCGTGTAAGATCTTGGTTGGATGTCTT
>JAQGBX010003209.1:0-17941 GCA_034698745.1 Megaphyllum sjaelandicum
AACCCTGTTATGGTATTTTGTTAGGAGAGCCGCATCTTGACATCGAAAGAGCCACATGTGGCTCCGGAGCCGCGGGTTGCCGACCACTGGCGTAAACCATTCGACCATCGTCCAGTAGAATTGCACTTAACAAATCTAAGTAATAATACGAAATCTGTCACAATTTTTTCATGCCAGGAACATTAAATGTCATTGCACCATTGAAAAGTGGTAAATATTTTAGCCTCCCAAAAAGAATACATCTTTAAAGCATTCAAATCTTAATTCCTTATATTTTTAGAGTAGTTGATAAACGTTTGGGAAACACTGGTTAAACGAACAAATTGTGACGTCCTTTGAAATTTGTCTTAACGAGGATCGACTGAAGCAGGAAAGATGGCAAATGTTAAAACAGACAGCATACATTGCATGGCGAAACTTTGCTGATAATAGTTAAGAAAAGCTGCAAACATCTTCAATCACGCGATGCACGCTTTGCACTTTTACACGCTATTTTGCAATCGCATTTCTCCTTTTGGGGCTTTGTTTTCCCTCGAAAACACGGAAAAAAGCATCTTTATGCTTGAATGTAATTGCGTTTTTATTGTCTTTTTTGTCCCTAAACAATTCTGGAGATGGCGCCTCCAAATAAGTACTTGGGTGTCGCTCACTTTGTTACCCGAGACCCTCACAACCGTGATTAAATACTTAAAGAATGGGTAAATATGGGACTTAAATGCACGTTGCATGTCACCCAAATGAGTTTTTATTCATGAAAGCAACCTCAAGTCCCATCATTTTTCACTTGGGAGACTCGGCATTGTGCTCCTGCCGCCAGAGAATGATTGACAAGTGAAAAAGTCGGAAATGTTGGTTTTCTACCATTTTAGAAAAATAACGAGCAGCCTGGATGCACCTTTATACTTTCATAATGGACCAAAAAGTTAAGCACGTTAAAAAAACCTTCCACCCCCTTTCCTTTTACATCGTTTTCTGTCCCAAAAAACTAATTTAAGACTTAAAAAAACGAAAAAAAAACAAGGCCTCATTACTCCCGCTCTTTAATTTTTCTAAAAAAAATATCAGCCGCCTGTAAATTTACAGAGAATTGGGGACGACCTTTGGACCACTTATAATTAAGTTTATAAATTTCTTTTCAATTTCAAGACGTTTAACAAGAGCTTCTGTGTAACAGGTGAGTCTGACTTGTATACAATAATGGAAAAAAGCATGGGACTTGCTAACTACATGTGTTAAAAATAATTGAGCTAATTTTTTATTTTGGAAATTTATTGAAAATTATTGCAATACCACGAAAGGCAATTAGCACGTTGTTTAACTTTTCCAAATGCCAAATTGTTCCTAAATGATACGTTATTTAATAAAGAATATCAACGTAAGTTTTTATTACATCTGTTGATTCAACTGGAAGTATAATAATAATGTAATGTAATGCAAGTACTGTGTTATTTTGCAATAACTTATAACACATGTTGAAGACTTTACAAACTGTATTAACAATATGATATACACATGTCAAATAAAGTAGTTAACAATTTTCAATTACATTTTCAATAAAATTGTGCAGGCAAGTAAATTGTGTATATTTTAACTTGCACATACAGTAACACGTCTACATACGAAGGTATTTTCTTAATAATTTATGTTAATTCCTCTAAATTATTTATTTATGGACAATGCTTTTGCACCTCGATGATTCCATTGTGCATTAAAATGATTTGCAAAACATATATTTTTTAAAATCACCCTTTCTTCATCAAGATAATATTTAATGTCTAAGACATGCATGGTAAAGTTCTATAAAAATGTATATTCTAAATTTTTAATTAACATTATGTAATTGGCTTGTATACGATCTAAAACATTATACAATTCACCCAACTCAACAATTTTAGTTCGGTGATTTTGCCATGCACGGTAAACAATAAGTCATCAAATTATTGTTTTAAAACTGACAATTGGAAAACATTCAATCGGTTCCAGTAAAGTGTCCAATTTCTGTTATTATAACTAGAAAAGTAATTTAAAATTCAGGTGGCAGCCATTGTAATAAATGGTCCATAATTCAAATTTAAGGCGGTTCGAAGTTATCGAAATTGTTTAGAAATCACGTCAGCTAGGGAAAAATAATTGCCTCTGGTTTTCAACACCAAACCTCAAGTACATGTAATCATGCTTGTGGTTTGCTATTTATGATTCTTCTGTTAAATGTTGATGACGTGGTGAATTTTCGGAAAAAACCACAAATACAGAAACAATAATTGAAGCAGTGAAAATTCTGGACAATGTTGATAACTATGAATCATATAGTATTTTAAATCTGATGTATTCAAATCAATATTAAACTTCACGTATATAACGTACATACTTGAGGTTTGGCATTCACGATTCCAATGTTGATTACACTGTACAAATACTTTCTTAATTTAGGCACCTTTCATGTCGAATTTTTTTGGAAACGTTTAGTTAGATGCTTTATCAAATTTAGGCAAGAAAAATGTATAAATTAAGGCTTTTTTTACAGTGTACACATGCACATCAGCGATATCACGTCATACACGTATTTGTGAATTTTCTTAAAATCACTTTGGCAAAACTGAAACATTGGCCCTTCAATGCCATAGTTACAGGTTTTTCAATTTGCATTTTACATTTTGTATGAGTTGGACATTCACGAAAGTCTTTCAGCCCTCCCTTCTTTTGACCATGACCCAGCATCCAGCCCTGTATTTGAGTATACATCCTTTTTGAATGACCCCTAAGTTTTAAACGGGCATCATTTGCTCCGTTGATCTCGGCACACATCCCATTCAGACATCCAATAATGAAGGTGGTACAGGTAGCAATTATACAAGAGCTTAGTAGGGTGCAACACGACATCAGCGTTTACAAATTGTCGCAGAAAAAAAATGGCGGAGCTGGGGTTTTGCAACACAAGATGGGCTCCTCCCCCTGCGAGTGCAACAACTCGATTCCAATTCACGAAAGACACAAAGTCAGTGGAATACAAAGGTGCCAACCAAAGGGCGTTTTAAGTCGACATAGGGGGCAGTGCTGAGCCTTTTGTCCCCGCTTGTATACCGCGAACAGAAAGGCCGGAAATCGCCGACGTGATAGGACAAAGAAAAATCAAGAGAATGACTAGGTTATTTGCAACAGCTTGCAGTCATTTGGTACCTCATAGAAAACCTTGTGGAACATTCACCCATAAACTCTCTGGTTGAGGCCATCGGTGACCTGGGTGATAGTTTCTTTGTGAAATCTTTTGGAAACCTTTAGCATACATTTGGAAAACTATGCAAACAGGTTTTTTTTCCATAAATTAAAATTGTTCCTTAATTTTTTTTTTCCAGAAATAAATCTATAGAAGGAATCCGAAATGTGACGAACTCATTCTTTGGTCTTCAATTACGAATTTTCCATTTAGGTTTTAAAATTCAGAATCTACTGTCCAAGTGATTGAACAGGTCACAAATTTAAATTGCTTTTGACCTGCAGCGTTAATCTCAATGGTTTGTGCTTAGGGATTTTCCACAGTGGGATGAAATGCCCCTTGAGCTAATCCGAAAACGTTTGCTGAATATATATATATATATATATATATAAGCTTGTTGCCGAAAACTTGTTTGCTCAAACACCTTTCAGCAATTTGTTTGTGGTTTTTGTTTATAGCTCGAAGCTGTTCTAGCTGGTTTTAGCGAATTATAGCGTCGCCTGGTGGAAACACCGTTTCATAACTCCATGGATAACCAAGCAAGTTTTCATGACTGCATAAACATTCAAGTTTTAATGACTGCGTACACATACAAGTTATCATGGCTGCAAAAACAAACAAGTTTTCGTGACTTCTTAAAAATGCAAGTTTTAATGACTGCATAAACGTACAAGATTTCATGATTGCCCTAAACATGCAAGTTTTCAGGAATGCATAAACATACAAGTTTTCAAGACTTCGTAAAAGTACAAGCTTTAATGACTGCTTACACATACACGTTTCCATGACTTCGTCGTAAAAGTAGCCTACAAGTTTTAATTACAGTGAAACCTAGAAAAGTGACCACCTGTTTATGTTGACCACTTTTTAGTGTTTTGTTTTTTCTAGTGTATATTTATTTCATAAAAATGCTCTGTATAGTGACCAATGCCCACCTATCTATTCTGTACAGTGACCAGATAACAGATGTGTCACGTTACATCTTGCTTTAACCCTTGGACATGACGATTCTGTACTTTTTTTGGTTTTGTGCTTTTTTTACTATGTGTATTACAGTCTACATGAATAAGTGCAGTGTACATGCTCAATATTTTAATTTAATTCAAGCATTCTTTAATTGTATGGTCAACACCTGCGTACAGTGACCAACATAGCATTTTTTTTGGTGGTTACTCTTAAAAAATTGTACTGTACTGCATAAACGTTCAACTTTTCTTGTCCCCACGTGACTTTAGGCTATTCCGAAATTTGAAAAAAAAAGTTTCAGTTTTTCAAATAACACACCAAATTAAGCTACACGTTCAAAAACATTGCTCAAAAAATAAAAATTTTATGTCCTTTCATAATTTACGAATTCAATCGAGTCTTTCACATTAGTCGAATTTTATGACAAAATTGCAAAAAAAATAAGGATTAAAACTAAGAATGTGAGGATGTAAGACAAACATAACCAAACTTTAGATGCGAATACAGACTTGATACAGTATACTAAAATTTTAGTCCACAATTGAGTTCCCAAATTGCCTTTTCGCACACGCGCCCCGTTGGGTGCGCAGGGTCGCACCATGCAGGGAGGAACCGTCGGGTTGCATTCCCTCAAATTACCCATTATTACCTGGAGTGCCCGTTGTCGGGAGTCGAGCATTTGCAGCCAATCTGAGTAATCAACGCGGCGACTTCAGGTGTCATTATATGAACTCAAAGTGCGCAGAATTACTGCATCTATACGCAGTCTTCCTAACTGCGAGGGGGCAAAGGAGGTCATTACAAACAGGAAAACCCAATTTGACCCCGGGCCAAGATATCCTATTATGGGATTAAATATAGTATTGGGACCCGCTTGGCTAACATCGGCAGTCTTCAAATGAGTAGTAAATGTTATTGGCGTCCCTATTTAATGACCAGCTCGCGTGCTGGTGAGAAACGGTGAGTTAATTGGGAGCGTGCTCTTGTCAAAAAAAGCTTCTGAAGATTCACAACACTGGTAATAAAAGCAAAAACACCATGCTCTCTTCTATTGCCGTTTCTGGTCTAGCAATCATGCAATATTTTAATAACTCTGCAGAACAGTCTTCTAATCGCGGAATGTATTATGGCAAATTCGATGGGATTGATTACAGTCGAACCTCATGAAGACGAACATTGTGCTCCGATTTACGAACTAAAATTACATATTCCCTTTTTTAAGAACACAATATTCCTCTATAGGGGTACATTATTTAAGTATTTTTATGTTCTATTATATAGGGAATGGAGAATTTCCTCAAATGGATTGGAATGTGGTTGTTGTTATAGTGATATTCAATTCAATTCAATTCAACTCAGTACCCTACAGTCAGCAATTGAATGCCATTATTATTCATACATAATAATACAGAGGTGAGTGCAAATTACATTTTTTGTTTTTAATACTATTCCTATTTAAGAACCTCCTAATTTTGAGAACTTTTTTTTTATATAGTCGACTTGCGGTAATGAAAGATCAAAACCGCGAGTCGACTATGCATGTACATATATAGCAAATAACGTGATTATCGTGTCAAAGGAATGCATTCATCAATTAATTAAAAAACACATCACCTTGAGTGATTTACTGACCAAGATGATTTACTGATCAAAATTCAATTGAATTGAATTGATTTCGTTAGACCATTGAAAGTGTAGGTTTTTCACACGCATGATCGATGACTTCATGGCTGCCAAAATACGATTCGTAAAGCATTTGTCTGAGTATCCCTGATATTAATAGCATTATCTCTTAGACTATGCGTGGATAATACTTCAACTTCATGTCAGATTACGTTTCTCACTCTATAAGCTTCTTATGACATGTGCGAACAATGTTTTCTACGCATGCGCACATGCGCGGGACTATTTTTAGGAGAGACGGCTGGACTTTCGTCTTTTAGACGAAATTAATTTGCGATGTCTTTAAGAAGAATTTCTCCAATCATTAATGCTAAACGTTTCGTTAATACGAATCCAAATTATTTTTAGAAAATGTCTAGAAAGAAAAACAATTTCAATACCGGATTATTTTAGGAATAAACTATAATTGTTTACTTTTGTAATTAAAAACATTGCAGAATATACAACGAGATGTTCATTTTTTTTAAGGAGAAGAAGACCCTCAACAATTGTGTCAATGTATTTGAAGCTGAGCCCTGAACAGCTGCACGAGTACTTTGCTGAAAACATGCTCTCTATAGTTTCCTCCAGTGGGCTCATCAACGTTTTGTTACAAATTGATTTTCGTTTCAAACGAATACATAATTTACATGTATTTATTGATTTGATACATCGTTTTACATCTGCCGAAGATTTGTACCGAGTTCTGGAAACTGCATGCGGCGAGAGAAGCTAGACATTGTCGACATCTTGGTCAGTAATGCATTGGTGTGGGGCTGGCTACAACGCCATGGCGCCAGAACCTTGGACTTCGGGCCCGACGAGAGAAAGCTGAAGTCTAGGAAAGTATACGCGCTTGTCGTATACAAAAAAGGACGTACTCAAAAGTTTCTCAAAATTGGAACCTCCCTTTTTCCCTGTCCGCATTGTGTCCGGTCAATCAGGACCCCCTCCTCCCCCCATTCAGACGTCCGAAACTTAAAAAAAATGGAATTCGAAAAATTTTGAAAGTTTTGCAAATTTGTATTCGGAAAACGTAAATTTTGTACGCTAGCTGAAAAGGTTGAGAATTTTGCCAATTTGTCCTCAAAATGGGTCGGAAATTTTGCAAATTTCTCCTCGGAAACGGTTAAAATTTTTACAAATCTTTACTCAAAAACAGTTGAAAATGTTGAAGATTTGTTCTTGCAATGGGAAAACGTGGAAAATGTTGCAAATTTGTCCTCGGGGAAAACGTGGAAAAACTAGTAAAGTTGCATGACCTCGGAAAAAGTTGAAAATTTATGCTTGAGAAAAATGAAAATTTTGCAAATGGACCCTGATCGAGGTTTTAAGTTCTCTGACTTTTCCTGGTTCTCCAGGACTGGAGGTACCCTGTTTACTGACTTTTGCAATTTATAACCCATCTATGCGATATTAAGCTGAATTTTCGAAATGGTGATTGTCAAGCTCCAAACCATCGTCTATATCACTCTAAAAAAAGGTATGCTAAATTGAACCTTTTGAGGTGCTTTCCCTTGCTACACCACGATAACCTTTTTAGAACCTTCGAAGAACCCCCAATATAGTTATTTTTCAAGAATCTTCTAAAAGATTTCAAATACACACACAATGTTCTATACACAGAACCCTTTTTAAAGGTTCCAAATACACAAATATGCATGGTTCAAAACACTTGTTTTTTCCCCCAAAAAATTGCAGTTTCCAGTTACGTCACCATAGTTTCCTTGGTGTGTACCTACGCCGTAGTTAGTTACCAAGGAAACTATGGTGACCTAAATGGAAACTGAAAATTTTTGGGGGAAAAAAAGTGTATTGAACCATATTTGTGCACATGTATTTGAAATCTTTCAAAAGATTCTTGAAAAATAATTATATTGGGGGTTCCTGGTGTAGCATGGGAAAGCACCTCAAAGGTCCTATTTGGCGTAGCTTTTTTAGAGTGTATAGAGGATAGTTTGGTGCTTGACAGTCAGCATTTCGAGAATTTTGTGAAGTTTCGGCGATGTCTATATACGGAGCACATATCGGACAAACTGAACATGCAACATGGTGTTGGTGAAAAAGTCGAGGCCAATTTGAAGTCAACTTTCAACTCGTCACCCTTGACGGAGAAGATCGGTATAAATATGTATCGAGGCATTCATGTTTGAAATACTTGACAGCTTTTCAGCCAGATTTTGTGAAAAAACGCGAGAAAGCAAATTGAGCGTAAAGTGGAAACGAAAATACGTCCATGGAGCTTTAACTTAAGACTTTCCAATTGAAGCTTCGGGAAATTAAATGTTAAGTACAGTATATCTTTAACAAATTCTATACGTTTTTTTTTTTACAAATAAAACAAGCTGCAAGGGATATAAAGTTCCTATATACAGTGTATCATTCAATCGACCATGGCTGTCTTCCCTTCTCTTCTTGTTATAAGGTCCCAAATGCGGAAGATCTAACTTAACTGGGATGTTGTGGTTTACGTCGTGACCAGACTGCTTAGTTTGACTATGATCCTTCCTGCCAAATGCTATACCATGTACTGACTGACTTATGCGATGTGCAATAGAAATGTATATGTAGACTTTGTTGAAAAGAACAATATATAGCCTATACAGTCCCAGATATCAGAGTAACATTTTATGTATACAGTATAACACTTCCGTAAGTTGACCACCCAAGGACGGAAACAAAATGGTCAACATAGGGAGGTGGTCAACATATGGAGAACTATGCTTTTATTGGAGAATAGAATACAAACTCATACATATGTTAATCAAAAATAGTGAAATCAAAATGTGTTAAGATTTTCACATGGTTTATTTATTTTCGTCGGAAAAAAGTGACAATCTTAGTCTGTTTCTTATTCATATTAAAAATGTAAGTGACAAAAGCCTGGGCATTTATCTACAGCAAATGACTGTATAGCGGCATTATTAAGTGGTTGATGTCCTTCTTTTGGGGTCTCTGAAAGGAGGGAGTTTTCCTCCTATTCTGTTGATGATCTGCATGCATGCATTCCATATCTCTTCAATTACTCACATTTATGTTTTTGGATATTACTAACTGTAGTCTTGCTAACACCAAAATGTTCTGCCGCCTTTCTCTGGATGCTGCTTTCCGAAAAATGAAAAAAAACCTTTTCCATTAAAGTTTTTCCTTTGGGCCATCATGTCACATTCAATTGAAAATTATCAGTAATCGTAGGATGTATACAAACAATTCATACCAAGACTTGGACTAACACTATAGCTACACTGCAAGCGATTAATCATACCGAGGTCAGCAAAAGGGTCAACTGGTCAAGTTATAGAGGGTAAATTAATATTAAGTGTCACAGCCAAAGTGGTCGACCATACAACTTAAAGAGGTGGTCAACATATGGATGTCCATCTCCAATAACTTAATGTGTTGACCAACCAGTGTATGGAAATTCGGTCAACATGAGTGGGTGCATGGTCAACATATGGATGTGGTCAACTTATAGGTTCTACTCCATATACAGTAGATTGATTAGATAATGTAGATCTGTACTTAATCATGAAATTCCAATAATCGTTTAACTGTCTGATTAAATATACATATTTTAATATTAACAATAACTGCATTGTTTTTAAATAATCTATGTTAAACACGTCATTTTGTTTGTCTTTTCCTGTTTTAACCAAGTTTTTTTGAATTTCCGGCAGTTATATTGATGACAAAATATAGCCTAGGAAATTTAGGCTATTTTTTCGCATTTTTGTCCGTTTTGCACATTCTTGACAGTTTGGCAGATTTTTCGACAACATTATTGCATTTCAACAATTTGGAGCATTTTCTGACAATTCTGCGAATATTCTACTATTTTGCGAATTGTTCGACAACTTTCCGACGGCTTCACAAATTTCTCGACAATTTTTTTTATATATTTCGACAACTGTCAAATTGGTCGAATATTATCAAAATTGTCGAAAATTGCTTTTTATTTATATATTTTGTTTTTCGCAGCCCCAGTGAAACAGTCGTTGCAGATATGACTATAATGATTTACGAATATTATTGTCATTTTATAGTCTACAGTAAAAGCTGGAAAAGTTACCACCTTTGAATGTTGACCACTCGTTAATGTATTGGTTTTTCTAGTGTACATTTTTTTCATAAAAAATCTCTGTATAGTGATCACCTGTCTATTGTGTAAAGTGACCAGATAACAGATAAGTCACCTTATATCCTTCTTTAACCCAAGTGGTTCTCAAAAAAGTCAGCCAATCATGTTATTCGGATCGAAAAAAACACTGAAAAAATTATCATAAAAAGCAAAAAACATTTAAAACTAGGAAAACTTCATAATTTTTTCTTAAAAAAAACAATGTTTAATAAAGCAATACATATATATTGAAAGTAATGCACATGGATATAACGAGTCCGGACGTTTTGGTTTTATGGTTTTTTTGCTACATGTATTACAGTCTACATAAACAGGGTGGAAGAAAAGTCTATCTTATCGATTTTTCTTCAAAATAATGGCCGATATCAACATTCTGCTAATGGGAGTGAATAGTAATGTGCCCTGGCACTATCCAATGATGTCAACCGGGACCTTGAGGGTCATCATCAAGGTCAATTAATTTTTAACCCTTAAACGGTTAATGATACAACAAAACGTCCAATTAGGAAGTTGTAGGGCATGGACAAATTAGTCAAAATCCTTTGTAAAACGTAAGATAATAATAACTGTGCAGAGGATATTTCACTTACAAAATGTCATCATGCCCCGGGATGAGGCTAACCAGCAAAGCTTACTTGTATTGCACGTTATTTCAATGACAAGTAAGCATTGCTGATGAGCAACATTCAGCGGCATGTTGACATTTTGTATAAGTAAAATATCCTCTTACACAGTTATTATTATCTTACGTTTTACAATGCATTCTGACTAATTTGGCCCTGCCCTACAACTTCCTGATTGGACGTTTTGTTGTATCATTAACAGTTTAGGGGTTAGAAATTAATTGACCTTGAAGATGACCTTTAAGGTCACGGTTGACATCATTATTGGATAGCGATAGGTCACATTACTATACACCCCCATTAGCAGAATGTTGATATTGGCCATTATTTTGAAGAAAAATCGATAAGAGACAGGTCTTTTCTTCCACCCTGTATAATACTGTGTACATGTTCAATATTTTAATTTAATTCAGGCATTCTTTGTAAAGTGACCACCACATGTGTACTGCCGTGACCAACATAGTATTTTTTTGATGGTCACTCTTAACAGGTTTTCCTGTATTACTATAGCAATTAACAATCGAAAGAGCCATGTGTCATGACTAGTCATGACTTGTCATGACTAGTCATGACTAATACATGAATGATTAGCAGTTAGTCTTGATTGACTGATGAATCGACTAACAATTGCCCATCTCTGTCCTAGAAGCAGATAAACAATTTGTGAAAAGTTATATTGATAAAGTTGTTTTCGCTGCCATACATGGTGGGTCGGGAAAGCTTGCTGTTATAAAAACCGGACCAATTAGTTTCTAAAACGTTCATAGAAGATCTATAAAAACCGGACCAAGTTTCTAAAACGTTCATAGAACCAATTCAAAAAGTTGATTTAGGTTTACCTTTACCCAAAAATTGCTGAATGAGATTTCGATAATGCGTTTAATACAATTATTCATTATTTTTTTTTTGATGCAAAGTATTCCTATACAGTATACATTTATTGCTTATAGTTTACCGTAGATGACATTCGAGTCTATTGTAAATATGGGAATCTAAACAGAAGCCCACATTATAGACAATGCTTCCTGTTATATGACTGGCCCACCTATATACAAGTACATTTACTGCAAACAATGCCATACCCATCCCCATGCCACGCATATGAACATAATTATAACCCTAATAAAATGTAATCGATTTGGAACAGCAAAGTTAAGCTTCCACTCATAACGCTGCAGCCTAATTAAATATGCCCTTGGTGGTGCAGGGTTGGGAACCCTTGACAAACTCAAAATCATTTCAAAATTCAAAAGTGAAATTCGCCAGGATGATTTGCAGCCCGGACTGAGCCCCCTTACCGTCACCCCTTTGCATCAAAAAAGCATTAATAAACGGTGTGCATAGATGAAGAACACGTGACATGTCATGGCTGACTGAGCCATAGACGACTGTGGCAGCAGCGTCAACGCGAACCAATCGTATTGCTACAACCAAGGCCGAACATTCAAAATTGAAGCCTCCCAAGCCCAAATTTCCTTGGCCAGAGGACACAAATTAGGAGAAAGGCGGATCCGTTGTAAGCCCAGAAGCCTCTTGCCACCGGTCTGCCAATGGAGACGGACCCATGAGCGTGTGTGCAGCATCTGGTGAACGGGAAGAAAGCCGAAGCGCCGCAGGGGGTCGCGCACACCTCGAGCACGAGCCAGGCAGACGCGTGCATGGAGCTGGACGTGTGGCCACTCGGAAGCCCACTTCCGATGTGCCCCGAGCCAGGTAAATATTTAGGCTAAAGGACGGTCACGCTTGACATCAAAGGCGATTTCGTCAACCGCCAATGGCTCGCGTCACGAGTAGTTTGGAGTGGACGAACTGTTGACCCTATATCTGGGAAATACAGCGTCTAGCATATGGTAAACTTCCGAATGTAACTACAGGTTCAGGTATGAAACACATGTGCGGAGGTTCATTAAGACGAACTACTGATGTCTGATAATACGAACTTATGAGGGGAGGGAGGGGAGGGGAATAAACATTAAATTTTCGTCATTATTATTATTATTATTATTATTATTTTAAATAGCTGTATTGATTTCAATGAAATTTGTTGGAAAAAATTCTTCCATATCCTTCCTGAACATATACAGTATTTCAACATTTCTGAATTGCACTTGCTTGAAATACGAAAGCAAAGATCCTTGGAGATCGAGTAGCTCAGTGTAGCGGTCTGTTGCTCGTTTTTAACCTTTAAAGGCATTTCAGGAGCGGAAATCTGTGAAATGTTAAAGGTCCAAGTTATGTCCAAACGTTCAGTTTATGATGAGTTGATTGAAAAGTTCAGAAATGGACATCAGACAATATGTGGATGGCCAGCTTCTGTCAGAAATGCTGATTTGGAAGCTTTGGCTTCCAATCAGACTGGGTTTTTTGAGCAAGGCATACACTCGCTGAGAGGACGATGGAAAAAATGCATCTCCCAAAAAAGATTTTAAAAAATATACATATATAATACCGGTATGACATTTAAATGTATAGTTTCTATATTAATTCGGCCATTTCCCATCTCGTCCGCCTCTTCCTTAATTGTTTAAGTTAGGTTCTTGTTGCCGGGCCCAAGTCCGGGTATATGGGTGGGTTGGGCAGATGAGCTGCGATGTGCGGCCTCTTATAAAACCGACAACACGATTGATATCTGCTGCATGCCGGAGCAAAGTATATGTCGTCAGAGTATAGCTCCAGTCTATGACAGACGTCGAAGGGTGCTGCGCTCATGGAGTAATGATGATGGAAATTTTATGTACATCGAGAGATTACGTAACATTGTAGTGCAAGTATATAACGAAGTCCATATTACTGAAGTCCGACTTCTGATAATACAAATTACGGTTTATGCGAATAAATTTGGACGTACTTGCCTTCCACTTGGTCTTAACGGGGTTCCAATGTGTAATGTACACTAGCACATGCGATCGTGCACTTGGTGTGTTTCTTTCAGATTTTTTATATACAGCAACAATGAAAGTATGAAGCGAATTTTAAGTTTTTCATCTATATTTCTAAAAAATTTCTGCATGTATACATATTTGTAACCTTAAGTTTTCGCCTAACTGAAATCCTGGTTACATAAGTATCAGCTGAGCAAAATTTATGAGAGCGGACAAATCAAATTCATTACAAATCACAAAGTTGTGAGCTCACAGTAATTAGGCTACATTGCAATAAACGTTAAAACATAAAAGTAAACACAAGATTTAGCCAGAGCGCACCAGGCGCTCGGCCCTGGCCATGGCAGGCCTTATACAAACGAAAAACTAATTCATATACGTGTTGCACCGCTCAGCTGACCCTCTGGTTCGGACATCATGCGTAGATACCCGACGTGTAAGTCCGTTCACTCTGGCTGTATGTGTGTGCCTTCTGATGTGCTGGTTGCCCTTTTTATTTCAAGAACTGGAATGCTTCTCTGACGAAATTTGCATAAGCCGATCCAAAAATGCTGATATTTCATCATTTTCACGAACTGCCAAGGACGCCAAAATTCGCACTAAATTCCACTGGTGACAGGGGTCACATATTTTAAGTTGTGATTTTTGGCTTCACAATTCAAGTTTCATAAATTTTGTCTATATGGAGATAAATATTCAAACTCATAAAATTGCTTTTAACACGCATGATGCATGCATGCTTATGTTTACTCTTAGAATGTTTCATTTTAAAACGCATGTATATTTACTGTACATGTTGAAGATATTCCAAAACTTAACAAGGTATTCAAATCAATTTCACTTATCATTGAAATTCGTATTCAC
Source organism: Megaphyllum sjaelandicum (assembly GCA_034698745.1). Lineage (NCBI taxonomy): Eukaryota > Metazoa > Arthropoda > Diplopoda > Julida > Julidae > Megaphyllum > Megaphyllum sjaelandicum. The sequence goes on from JAQGBX010003209.1 coordinate 14,350, forward strand.
ATGTATTGAAAAAGAAGTTTGATAACTCGCTAAGGGTATGAGACCCTTCAGGAGTAGGGCTAAAATTTGTGATTATTTTTGGGGGAATTAATGAAACAAAAATAAAAAAATAATTAAACAATTAGTTGCTTTACCTTCTGGTTAAACTAACCAAAGTTGACCGTCGACTTTTTTGTTGTTGTTGCTGTTGATTAATGATTATTGTATGTGCTGGTTTGTCTTTCTGTGTAGTAGTGATTTCAGGAGTATTGTTTCAATCATGTATACTTGTCTTTTTTATCAATTTGCATTTACTTACCCAGTTTTATAGTTTTATCCACATCTGTTATTATAATTGATGGATCAAAGTTGCAGTATACTTGCAGGTTAAAAGTGGTTGCCAGTCTGAATGACATGTATATTCTAGGTTCTTGAGGACTTAATAATTATTTCTGTAAAGTTTATGTTAGTTCCGTGTAAAAAAATGGCTTACACATGTTTTGAAGTACATGTAACTCCATTTGCGCAAATGTCGTTACATGTAAATATAATGTTTACTAAAATGTTCGGAAATATAAAACTTGCCTAAATTCACTGAGGTCAAAAAAAGCAACATTAGATTTAAAAAAAAAACACGTAAATTTCACATAAAAAGACATTTTTGAGTCATCGAATACATCAAAATATTCACCCTCATTGAAACAAAGAGGGCGAATATTTTGACACGTGCACATGTACAGTTTATACCATTCACAAAAAACCAGCAACTGTACATAGAGTATGTATATCTATACTAAATTTACAAACATGCATGATCACCCAAGCTCTTTTCGAGTATGACCATTAAGAAGAAATGCAAAACACAAAATTGAAAGTTTTTTCTCCTAATTGTTTCACGTGTAAAAGCTAAGCCAGCTGTGCGCTGCCCAGAATGGTTTTTTTCCAGGAAGGAAATGACAAGCATAGCATTTCGGAGGATCCCCCACGTGATATAATGAAGAATTCGACAAGGTAAGGCTGAAACAAGCAGGGCTCATTGTCGTCGGTTTTCTACCGGAAAATCATCCATTGTGGGCTTTACCACTATTGATTAAAATCCGATGAAATTGACCGAGTCGGTACCTTTGACAAACCGAAGGAAATGAGCGATGGACAACGCGCAGGGCCGGTGACCAAACTTGATGCATAACCCCTAGCCGCCCCGAAGACAATTTGTAATTCCCCTGAGAAGAACCTTCGAAGGTGGGGCAACCACCTTGCGCCATTTTTCTTAACCGCAATGCCACGAGCTTTCCAGCCCATTCTCAAGCATTGCCGTTATTCATTCACAGAATCGCCACAAGGTGGAGTTTTCAACGAAATTTATGGAGTCATCAACTGAACCAATCAATACTTAGTGCAGGTGATTCTGTGCATAGCCAATAACTTATAGAGTCGGACAGCAAGATGAAAAGCAAACCGTCACGGAAAAGCATTCGTGGGTCTCAAATTTTTTAGAGCTATGGGAATCAATTTTTAGAATAACGAACTTCAACGGAAACTCCTGAGATAAATGGTAATTGGAAATCTTATATGTCTTACCCTATATGTTGAATCGAGTAATTTGCTTTTCCCCAAAGTATGCAAGAGTGGTAACATATGGATATTGTTATTATTTAAATAAATTAAAAACAAATGTAATATTTCGAATTTCAATCATTAAGCTACATGTACATCCAACTTGGATGAAACAGAGGCATTTTTTGAAGTTATTTGCTGTCATTTGTTTACACACTGTAAATTGTTACCTAAAGTGTTTACATAAACTGTTACCTAAAGTGTTTACATAAACTGTTACCTAAAATGTTTACATAAATCGTTATACCTAAACTTTTTACACGAATCTTTATAGTAAGCTTTTTGCCATCAGCAATAAGGCATGCAAACGTGTATAATTGTTTCTCAAAGCAATACACAGGCTGAATGAGAGGTCATGGAGTAATCTGCAATACCCTTAGAACCCTAAAAAATGCAGTTGTGCAATAAATCCTACAGAATGCCTAAAATCTCAAAACCTTAATGTGAAATAATCAACAGATTAGGTCCAGAAATACTTCCTTAAGTTCAGTGGTTTGTAACTAGTAACCATTATAAAAATTAACAATTTCAAGGTGGTGCATTAATTTCTGGGGCAGTTATTTACATGAACAACTGGCAACAAATAAAAATAGAAAGTTCAACCATGTTTTATCCAATGTGGACGTAACTTTAAATTTAATTATTAGAGGAAAATAATTTCCATGTATGCAAGTATTCTGCATACGAGCACACTATATATATTATATAGGAAAATGTATCATGACTGGTTTATATGTATCAAGAGTTGCTTTCAAAATGTGTAGCATTTCTTGTCACCATAACTCACAAGCGTCACAAACATCCTGTTTTAATTAAATTTTAAAAATTAACAAGTTAGTAAAATTATTTTAAAAACGAAGCAATTTGGAGCATGCATGTATGCAGTTGCGTCATTTCTGTCAATAAATTTCCTCTAAGACAAAACGATTCCAAAGCGGAAAACTAAATTGCGTGTGAAAAAAAAGGCCAACATCCATTACATATTTAATTACATGTTACGCAAACAAGAGCTTTTGCATTTTTTATTATGTCCATGCATGTATTTCTGCATATATAGGTCATTATACATTTAGATGATTTGAATTTATGACTTCTCATTATGTCAGTAGTGAAATACCGCGCATAATTAATCTCTTAAAATCCAGAGGCTAAACAGTGTCCAAGTTTTGGAATGCCACATTCGTGAAACAGATTTTACATGGTTAGAAAAATGTTTCAAACTTCAGGTTTGCCAAAACTAAGTGAGGAATGCCATTTAAAAGCCTAACTGCCCTGCGCCACCTCTCGCTCCCTAACTGCATTGTTGTTCATCACTACAGAAGGAGGTACCTCTAGACATCTTATGACCATCACAAATCAAACTATTTGGGATCGATAATTAACTAGAAACCAAATTAAGACATTTGCAGACCAAAACTATGGAGGAACGTCTATACCTTGTGTGGTCGAAGTGTTAGCCAGGTTAATTGCGTTCTTCCAATTGCAGTTAGAAGGATAAACGATGAAAAACCACATTTTTGGTCAAATTTCTCTGCATTTTGAATAGAGGTGTTGCCTACATAACCTGATCGGTTACCAGTTAGTTGTAAAACTATTCAAAACTGCCAAATTTGCAAGCGACTGCTTTCCAGTTAAAAATCCCAAAATTTTCCATCATTTGTTTAGCTTTTTCACCGCAAGAAAATTGAATCATTTCTACAAAATTTTCAAATGGAATATATATATAAGGTTCGCATTATATAAGCATAATAATTCGAAAAAGGTGCTAAATATTTTTTAGTCGTTTTCCATCCGTTTTTTCTTTTGTTGAAACATTTCGCTGCATGTTAAACAAAGCACATTTGGGATTGTTAAAATTTATATACAATCTTTAATAAAACTGAAGTATCTTTGGTTCACTGACAACATTCTTTGATAACCAAATTAAAAAAGTCAAAAACACGACCAAGTACTTATTGAAAGCGACGTTTCGGCGCCATGCGCCTTTATTCAAGCC
>JAQGBX010003210.1:0-17935 GCA_034698745.1 Megaphyllum sjaelandicum
ATTAACGTGCATGGTGACCAACCAGTGTATGAAAATTTGGTCAACATATGGAGGTGGTCAACTTAGGAGGTTCTTCTTTATTTATTTGTAAGATGTATCTGGGAAGCTACTAGGATTGCTCTACATATTCAATACGAAAAAAATGTATATGCAAAATTTAAGCAATTTGGTGTTTAACAATATGAAAGTTCATAAATATCGTGTATAACAAATATTTTCACCCAGAACTCAAATAATGTGAATAATATTAAAGCATTACTATCGGATATAAATTGGAAATTGATGGGAAACTCTTGTTTCGAATTAATGTCATGTCTTTCATTCAGTCACGTTTTTATTTTTATTTCAGAACAATTCGAACCACAAAAGACTCGGAGCATACAGTCACGGTTGCTGTTGTGAAGAAAAGGTAGGGTAATTAAAATCTAATCAATTAATTGTAGGAAGTCGGGACACATCAACAAGTTTTGATTAAGTTTAGCATACAATCTTGTGTTGGTGACTGTTTAAGAACATTTTCAAGGTGTCAATTTATTTGGATTTCTTCCTTAAAAAGAAAAGTTACTATAAAAAACGTATAAATAAAGTTACTTTTATTCCAAAAATCAATACAGTGTATCCACGCAACCTTGAATGTGAGGGTGAGGCACGAGCATTTCTTTCCAAATAATACTGTATACGGTTAGCCAAACAGGTGGAAGAATGATGGATGAAATGCTGGAAAATGGATATGCAACCTTGACATACAGAATCTTTAGTCGAAACTCGGAAACAAATGGTTTCAGGCTAAAATTGTCAGTGTTTAGCTCTTGTTCTCATAAATCTTAGGATTTCTTCAACTGCAAACTAGGGTAGATGTTGTAAGTTCATTTTATATGCGTTCACGAGTCGACCTTAAAAATGGCCAAAAAATGCCTCGTCCTTTCCCGGATTATCAATTAATCGCATTGTTTGACAATGGAAGATTAATGCCTCACCCTGTAAATAAGGCTGGCGTTTATCTGCATTTGCATATTTTTGGAATCGATACAAGCAGGTAGCATTTCAACCCAATTGTACCGTTCATTCCGACTATCGTGCATCATCCGTCGCGTTTTATGTGCTTCGTTTTTCTGCGCAAGAAACCTTGTTGCGCCGCAACAGTAAACCGCATAACCGAAGCAGGAACTCATCCTCAATGAACAATGAGATACGCCAGAAGAAATGGTAGAGAATGTCAAAGATTCTTTTGAATATGACTATGTCCTTAGCAGTTGGTTGAAATGATATATCTTCTTAGGAAACCATGCGGAAAGTTCAAGTTCGACAACATTCGCTTTGATTTACTGTTCATTGCATAGAGAAGTCTTTCAGTGATGCAAGCACTGCTCTCCCTATTGGTCTGAAGTCGACACGCTAATAGCAATTTGGGAAAACGTTGACATTGTCAACTGCAAGGCCATGAATAGTAAATGAAACCGCAGGATCTGTCAGCAAAGACGCCCCATTTATCATTTTATATAAATAGCTATTAATTATCCACGGATTTTATTAATTTGTATAAGATATCTTTATTTTTCTGAAATTTCAGTTTATATATTTGATAAAATGAGCCTAACATCGTAAATAGTTTTGTGTGTGTGTTGGATGTGGGGTTTAATTCATAGTAGTTTTGCATGTTATTGCCATTGGCAACTCTAAGATGCATGGAGAAATTTGACCTTTTCTTTCAATGGTTACGTTGACAGTTTTGGCCCGAAACCAACCGACGCGATGGTGCGTTACGAATTGCAAGGAGGTTGGATGTCATTTCCATGGTAACCCGTGACTTTGCGATTCCACATATTTTTCTTCAGGCCTTCATTTTCACTGTTTGTATTTTACTCTATATTCAATTGCATTTACATTTTTCTTCAAAAAACTATAATGCATCGCCACTCAGCAGTAAAGAACCGAACATTTCTGCGATTTCAAATAATGTAATTCATGAGGTGCATTACACAGAAATAATGAAAACTTTTCGAAAATTCGAACTATTAAAAAATAAATGGAAATTCAAGTAAGCTTGTATTTGGTAAACATGGCAAAGGCATTTTTTGTTATGAAATATTGTAATACATTTTTAATAGATATTGAAAGCATTAAACGTTATTAAAAATTCTATCATTGCAAATCAAACGTGTAAATGCGAAAGTATTTTTTTACGCAAAGTATAACGCACTAATAAATCTTTTTTTGCGAATAAAATGTAAAGGATAATAAGAAATGCTTTATTAACTAATGGTATAAATGTCACGTATGATCTTATTGTACAAGTTGAACTTGCGATCAATGCGATGGTTATGCTACCAAAAAAAGTATATCGAATACTGCTCGGTCATCAAACTGCCTAGTGCATTCTCTATATTGATATAAAAGGACATGCACATGTAGCATCCCATGTCATGCATTTCCACTTTTCTATTTTATTGTCCACATGAATTGGTTTATGTCCAATACTTCTCTGGGTCTTCGGGAAGTTATCGAAGCACATAAAACCACTTATTGCATTGTATGGCATTTTCCAGACAAGTATACAGAAACGCAACAATAGATCCATCAACCATGGATGGCCGATACATAAACTGGCCTTTGACGATTATTAAAGTTGAGCTGATCTTAAACTGATCAAGCATAAATGTTGATGTGCACTTATACGTCACTTGTAACGATTGGAAAAGTATTTGACGAATTTTTATCTCAATGCACTGTATTTGGATATTCTCAAAATGTCTGTTGGCCGGAAAAACTGCATGTTTTCATGGCAGTATGCATCTTTCTTTGTGTCACATCGTATTAGGATATACATGTATACTGTATTCGCATCGAATATGTACGTGTGCATACAGAGTCTCTTTAAAATGCATTTCAGAGTTCATATCATGAGTAGTTCATGATACGATCGTATACATTTATAATAGCAATAAAACCTTTTCAATTAGCATTTCAATTAAATTTACTTGATATTAGAAAAATAAGTATTTGTGGTTACTAAGCCCATATACTCTGTGAATATATAAACATCTTATTTTAGTAAACATGATTTTTAATTTCAACTTACATTTCATGTAACAATATAGGCTTTCTTTCCGAAGTTGGCGCAACCTTGTGTAAAGATTTTTTTATAATTGAAAGTCATATGGATGAATTTGAATCTAATACGACATGATGAAATTCTATGAGTTTCTTTAGTCATATTCGAATGGAATATTTGTTGATTAAATTCATAAATCATTGAGGTTATTTCATCAGTGACTGTTCGTATTGCAATCTCGCTGTAAATATTATCAATTATGGCCGAATATTTACATTTTTTCTCTTTTTATCTTTTTGCCAGTGCAGTGGACAAGGAAGAGGCTTCTGTTTTACCATTATTAAAATCTGGATTTAATAGGGTATGTCGAAATGTCACGTTTCAATTGAGAAAATAATCGTTCAGTATTAGACGCTCTTGAACGGAAGCATTTATTTTCAAATCTTATTTTGCGTACAAATAGTGGTTCCTAGAATGCCCTAATCTCGGATTGTGCCTCAACGAACTGCTACAATTAGAAGCGACAGAAGTGACTACAAGGCACTTGCTAAGGGCTTCCATGTCTCTCTTTGTGGCGCTTGACCGTTGCAGGGATGCGGTGGAGATCACAAATGCGGATAACGAAATTGAGGTGATGCATCTTCTAACGATAATATAAAGACAAAATAATCTTTCAAGCTCCAAGTCATGCGTATAAATTTCCCTATTTTCAGTGAAATAGGCATACATTTTGGATAGTAAAATTATAAGTGTCAGTTTTATCAATGGACGCTTTCTATGTGTCTAGTACACTTGTAGTTCCTTTTAATGCTCGTAGTATTTTTTGTATGTATAAATTTCCCTAAGATTACCATACTGTATATTGGTTTTTTATGATATTCAGACATTTTCAGTTTAGATATTTCCATTGGCATATCCGATGTTTTTAACGATGCAATTTATAGCCAGTGTAGTTTAAATTGACTCGGTTATAAATATGGTAAATTCGCGCGTCTGATATTACTATCATACATGTATTAGAAACATTTCTCAAGAAACTCATATGGCGTCAGCATCGATTGCTCTTCATAATAGCGGTTCAGCTACCTCCTTAATATGAGTTTTGCATCTTTGTTTAAATATGCTTATTAGTTGTTTACATCCTGTAGACGCGGTGTTTCTTAATATACTCATGTACATTATTTGCCATAAAAAGGGATAAACTAGCTTTATACAGTTAATATTAGAAATTTCGAATGCAACTCCTGAAATAATTAAATAATATTTGAAAAGTTTTTTTTCTCCCATGTAAATTTGTGTCATCCACTTTTTTTCGTAGAAATAAAAATCCGTATAGCATTAATTCTAACTATTAAAACATCGAAAAGATTCAAAATTATATATTTAACAGAACGTCACGTTCTACGTGAAATGAAGCATTTTCGCATTTATTTTTTTGATTTTCTTGAATTTTTTTTCTCGTAATTTTCCCACAACAACCAAAATATTTTGTTTTTTAAATTTAGAAAAAATAGTTTTCAGGAGCTGCTTCCGAAATGTCAAGCGTATTGGGTATTGGTTCTATCACCCGTCTTAACCTTTGCAATATTCGCTCAAGTGTTACCATGTCGTCTCTAGTTGATTTACATAATGTCTGAACATCATTGCTTTCCTTGCTAAATTAAGCTAAGCTTCATTAACCATCTCTTAGCTTGTCTCATTTATCATGTTTTTCAAATGTCAGACTACGAAACATTCATCAACGTACTAGGGATTAGCATTTCACGTCTCACGTTTAAAAGACATGCAATCAGCTTTAAGGAATTTTTAATGAGCCTTATTAAAATTATCACTAATAATAAACACTATTATTTAAATATAGAAATAAGTTTAGATTTTTAATTATTACCACGAAACAAGCGTTCTTTTCTTATTTTCTCCACTATTTTTTTTACATCTATTCCAGTACGTCAATGTTGCCTGCGAGAAGATCTTAGGTTACAACAGTGAGGAATTATTAGGGAAGAACATTCGTGAAATTCATCGAAATGATCACCTGAAAGTTGATATTTTTGACGCCATTAGTTTGCAATTAAACAAAGGAAAGGTGGGAAGCAATTGGAATAATTTAAAATTAAATTTATAGTAAATAACGAGAATTAGGAAGAACAATTAGTTTTGATTTGATTATTTATCGACGCTCTGTTTTGAACCCTTAACGATTCGTTTAATTAAAAGTTTTCGAGAAGCTGGATCATCATTTTTAGGAAATTAAGTTAAATCTCGTATAATTGTATCTTTACTAGTTTTAACAGATGAAGTTTTTACTAGGAAATAATTGTAAAAAGAATCGATTCATAAACTGTATGTACAATATTGTACGTGTATTTTTCAAATGTTTAGAGTTCCTGCCAATTTGTTGGTCTCGTAATCTTTACGTACAAAAAACAGTAAATCTCACCTGCGTAATATACCGGTATATAAACTGCATTTATTGTAATAATCCAATTAAATACATTATTGATATATTTATAAATCATTGCCCTCTGATAATACGTGAATTTAAATTTATTCTGCACGCTTTATCGGAGAATTCAATGTAATAGTCCATTTTTTATACAGGATTGGGAAGGAACAATATTTAACAAAAGAAAACAAGGAGAAAGTATACCGTTAATTTGTCACGCTACTCCAGTAATAACTCAGGGAAGGTAAGCTTACAAAATTATATGTTTTGATTAAAAAATATTTGAAATTGTTCTATTCCAATTTTACATATGGATATCACTGCAAAAATCTGTAAAAATTTTTGATCTTTGTACATACTAGTACATACCAGATTCAATGTCAGATTTCAGAAAAAGTTAAATAACAAAGATTTCGAAATACAGCGTATATCTGCCTTTTTACAAATACTGTTTCAACACGAGACTTCGAACGGACTGACAGCACTTGATAAAAATTGAATAAACTCGACGTCAATCATTTTCTAATCATTGAAATCTAATTTTTGACTTTCCAAACATTTTTAATCTTTTTCTAAATTAAGTTGCATGGTCTTTTTATGATTCCCAAATTGAAATTTCTCCTACACGTTTTTGGGCATTAGCAAATACTCTTATCGATAATATTTTTATGTCTAAGCTAAATTATACGTGTATACATTTTTTCTTCCAGAAAAACGGAGCATCTAGTTTATGTAAAGGAATATCCTATTTTTTGGGATAAGTCAAACGAACTGCTCAACGGGAAAGAACCCAGTCACATATCTGCTTTAGGTAAATGATAAAATCCAGGAATTAAGTTGCATTTATCTGCAGTTGAAAAACTTTACAGCCATGATTTTAAAAATCTTATTTTTGGTTATCTTATATTGTCTAATGCTAAGCAAGTTTTAATATTTCACAGTATTTTAACATGGGGATATTTTGGAAATTTTGTGAGACATTTCATTGAACATGTCAAAAAACTTTGGATAATGTCAGTTTTTTTTGTGGTTCCCAGTTACTATTCAACTGTTCAAATCTTTATACTCATTTTTTAAAACTTAAAATTGCAAGTTTCCTATTATTGGAGATATTACCATTAAGGGCATGATTTGTTATCTTATTTATAGTATTTAAAACGCATGTGATTTATCAACTGATAAAGATATTTGTTTACAATTTTAGATATTTGCCCATATACAAGGGGAAATCTACGCTCAGGAAGAAAGGGATCTTACGATATCAGGTCATTGAAAAGCGAAGGTGTGTTTTAAAATCATGATTCCACAAAAATGCTACTGTTCGCAAAGATTAGAACTTGTCAAATAGTATTTTTTTTTATTAGCAGGCTTCAATCGCAGACAATCAATGGCAAAAACGTACTCAATGACTATTGAAGCTCCAATTACACAAGTTATCAATTTAATAACTAATCTACAAGATGACTGCCCTATTCACATTGCTCAAGGTTTAGATAAAGCACTAGAGCTGCTACGTAGAACCGAATTGTACAGCCCACAGCTTTTTGAATTTGCTGGGAATGTTCGAACCGATGATCGCAGTGCCAATGATTTTTTACGGGGTCTACTGTCAGTAAGTAATCAAAAGTTCTATTTGTGCTGAATTTTCGTTGTCCGTAAATTTTTAAGGTTGCACTGGTGGCATTCATGTTAATAAGTATTTAAAGTGTCTTAAAAATTTATTTGCAATTTTAGTTACTAAATAAGTCACAGAAAAATCGTTTGGCAAACAAGTTATTAGAATTTTTTTTTGTTCCAATACCTAATAATTAATACATGTTACTTGTTGTTTAATAAATTTTGTTTTTATAAATCAATCATCATAGCCATCAGAATGTCATTAATATTATTAATTTTTTCAGCAAGGACCAAGACCTTCTTCCGGATTCAGGCGGTGTTCGAACGAATCATCAATTGCAAAAGGTGAGGATTTGTCTTTATGATTCTTAATACCATTTGATGATTTGAACATAATTTCACAGGTAAAACCGGCTTCGTCTAGCTTTCAACATTGCAATGGTTAACTAAAATTGTTATTATCGCCAATTATGCTAATCTGCCAATAGTTCACTTTCTAAATCATATCTGAAGTTCAAGAAAGTAGAAATTTCTAATAGTTGTTTCAAATGCTTTACCATTTTTCTAGGTTTCACCCCTGCACCAACATTAAGCGTTTCCAGTATTTTAGCTAATACTCCGTCCAATATCAAAACACTACTGGAAAATGATTCACGGTGGGATTTTGACATTTTAAGTTTGGAGAGTATCACAGAGAGAAGGTAATCACATGATCTTAATTTCTAAAATATTTCTAACTGAGAAACAGCATTCATTGATTACACGGTTTCAAATTTAAACCATGTTTAGGCCACTCGTGTATTTGGGAATGTCAATTTTCCATCGTTTTGACGCTTTTTCACACCTCAATTGCAACGAAGCGACACTGCAGAATTGGTTAACTGTGATAGAGGCAAATTATCACCAAAAAAACACATATCACAACTCTACTCATGCTGCCGATGTTCTTCAAGCAACAGCTTATTTTCTACGCAGGGATAAAATGAGGGTACAATAGTACAGTTTAAAATATGTATTTAATAAACTATACATTACATACTCTTGAACCCTTTCTCAGTTTATGTATCGGTTTAATGTTTTAGGAACTGATAGATCCTTTGGATGCAGTTGCCTGTCTTATTGCAGCAGTTGTGCATGATGTGGATCATCCTGGGAAAACAAGTACATTTTTATGCAATAAAAGGGACAAGTTGGCCATTCTCTACAATGATTTGTAAGTATACTTCACAACTAAAAATAAATTTAATGAATTTCCCTCATTGTCATTTCTAGAAGTCGTTACTTAGCAGTAACGGACCGGCATTTACGATGAACCCTGTTTTCTGCACACAATCTAGATGAAAAATATGCGCAATGCATGATATTAAAAATCTGAGATCCTGTCTAACATTTTTTTAAGTATCCCATGGTTTAAAAATAAAATTTAGTAAGAGATATTGGCTAAATTTAGTAATCTATGTTAATGTTTCTAAAAAAATCAACATTTGGTTGTTTAGTAAAAATACTTATGATGACATCATTTCTTATGCATTGGATATTAATCGTAATTTTTTAGAGATTAACTTAGTTTAATTGTTTTCAACAATTCTGTTGTACTTTTAATTTTTAGACTTCATAATAATTTGTAAAGAATTCCAAGGTAGACTGACCGAAAAATCCACCAATATTTGTTATATTTGTGGGTTTTGCAAATTGATGTTAAAATTAGTATTTCTTCAATTGTTCCTATATCCAAGGCCCTTCATCCAGCAGATTGAAGCATTTTTTTGACTAAACAATTTTGGTTTCTTAAATAAATTTCCCAAATAACATGCTTAAACAACCACGTTCGTACAATAATATTGTAGAATTTCTTTTTGATAGATCTGTCTTGGAAAGCCATCATTCGGCTATGGCATTTGAGCTAACGTTATCCGATGAAAGAGTTAATATTTTTCATCGTGTGGACCGTGACACGTATCATGTTCTCAGACAAACGATCATCGATATGGTGCTGGCTACTGAGATGACCAAGCACTTTGAGCACTTGGCCAAGTTCATCAATGCTTGGAGAAAACCAATCATGCAGGATGATAAATCAATTTCAGGAGAGGTATGTATTAATCACTGAATTTCGTCCTAAGTCAGATTAAATGAGCAAAATTAAGCAAGTGATTTTTTACAGTCGACCAGAGAAAGCATCGATGCTTCGTCATTGGCTACACCAGAAAATCTTGTTTTAGTTAAGCGTATGATAATTAAATGTGCGGATGTATCGAATCCTGTGAGGCCTCTTAGTTTATGCATCGAGTGGTCAAAAAGGATTGCTGAAGAATATTTTACACAGGTAATTCTTAACAATATATTAATATCATTTGTCTAATGCCGAATACTTGAATATCGTATTCTGTTATGTGATCTTTCATCTGATCCTTTCTTTAAAAATATTTAAAATTGGAAAAAGGGTTTGACACTTGTAATAACTGTTCCATGAATTTTTAAACTTTTCTTATTATGATTATTATAATTATTATTCAAAATGATTTTATGGTATCGTATGTTACATCATTCATGTATTTAAACATTTTGAACACCATAAATATGTACTTTAGGTATATTCTCAAAAAATTTAGAACTGCAGTTTGAGTAAATTTACTAGTATATCTACAATGCAGATGTAGACATTGTTCTTCTGTGGTATTTGGTAAAATACCTAAGACCCAAACGGAAAATCTGGTTGTATTTTTACTAACAAAATGAAATATCGAAACACTACTGTAGATCCGATCCCGAGCTTCTCTATTAGTTTCCTACTGTAATTAATACACAAAGAAAAATTATGTTACAAATTAACGACTCATCTTATTACTTTTATAATTTGTGATTAACTTTAGAATTACAAGGTTCGATCTTGAAGATATAAAACCAGAACATAAAACAAAATATTTTTAATATTTTTTGTCAGGTAAATAACTAGGAATTGCCAATTTCACATTTTTAAATTTCTAACGCTTTAATTTTTTAATTAAAGAAAACCATGATTGGAATTGACCAATCTGTCATCCAGTTACTAAAACATATTTAATTCAAGATTCTTAAATAATTACCTTCGTTATCTATAGACAACAAATTCTATTGAAAATTTGTAATTTACGCCTAAATCTACATGTAACACTGTACACATCACACGTAAATCCGTTTAATATCTAGGTTATTTTTACATTATAATCACAAAGACAATTTTCTTTTAAATTTTTCCTAATAAGTTTAAAATGTGTTATAATTCAATATATTACTAACTTTAAATTGCAATTATATAATCCCTGTAGGTAATGTAATGAAGATTTAATTCAAAGGTTTTTTTCTTTCTTCAATAAATGTTTATATACTGCTTTGCTACTAATTAGTTACCAGTTGCTAAGTTAAAATAAAAATAGTTCTTCCAAAACAGATATTTTAACAAATGTGGAAAGATGCTTAATTCTCCTTATCCCTATTAAAAGCGTTTTCAAGTTTAAACATTCCTGATTAGCTATGCTCCATCGTTTTTGAAAAAAAATGTTTTTGATATCCCAAGAGATCGAGGTTGTGTATGTAATCTTTAACCAAATCTTCAATTTACTCCATTTACTTTCAGACGGATGAAGAAAAAGCACTCGGGCTTCCTGTTTGTATGGCTCAATTTGACCGGGAGAAATGTAATATACCAAACGCCCAAAAAACTTTCATAGATATTTTTATTCGAAATATGTTCGAAGAACTGGATGGTAAGTTTAGTGGACGCATCAAATACAGTAAGCAACATGGATCGAAGAACTCATTAAACAGAATGCTTGAAATTGTTTACAGGATTTGCGGGAGTACCTGAGCTCGTGGAAAATTTACAGTTAAATTATCAGTATTGGGAGGACCAAGAAGGGAAAAAGGACAACAATAAGGCATTGAAGCAGTCACCAAGTAGGGAAAATTCAGAAAAAGGACATAATGGCCAAGCGTGATGAGCAGTGCATGTTAAGAAGGTATATTGTACAGTAAATTAGTATTATTAGAAATCCTCCTTTCATAACAGAGGTTTTATGTTTTACGGAGCGTGCAAGTTGTCGAAATATGCTCTGAGTAGAGCAGAGTTTCTCCCTTGAGCACTGAGTGCTTTTACAAAGAATTCATTCAGCTTAATTCATTACCACAAGAATCGATAACATATCACAGAAAAGCGCAACTTAGACCGTCATTATAATTACCGTGTGCCACTCGTTACTCTTTTTGTCATTCAGAGATAATTTGTATTGTCGTTGAAGTCTCGCCGGGTTCACTGGCTATTATGTCCAGTTTTGCCATTGTGTTGCAATTCTCAATGCTTCCATACGCTTTTTATGCCCCCATTTAAAATGGATCAAAGATGAGTGTCCTCGATCGTTGTCTGCAGGAACCACTAATTTCTGTGTGTGTTTGCTATAAACAGTTTGGGCTGCATTTGTCATAACTATTTGTATAAAACTGTGCTATTGCCAAGAAAGTTTATAACTTGACTGAGAAACGGGTCATATAACTAACATAAAAATGTACAATATATTAATCAGATCTAAATCCAACTCACTTCATTGTAAATAAGTGTAATATGAAATGTTGCTCGAAACAGGGTGCTCATATGAGCTGACATCTTCCTTTATATTTGTGTTTTTTGAACAATATGGTGTTTTCATAGGTAGCCATGGGACTCTTTAAAACCATTTCAATTCCTGTTTTAATAGCTCAAATTTTTAATGAAATGTGATATAAACTTAAAAGGGCTTTAAAGCAGATTTAGCAGTAAAATTCAAATGAAATTATAGTTTACTCATAAAACCAGGAAATGACAAGTTATTTGTATTTTTAAACGTAATGAAACTGTTGGAAAATGAATAGCATAATTTTGGGCAAAGTAATTAATTTCCCTCAACTTGACCATTTTCATAAAAATACGATGCGAGACCATGTGTTTTAATGTTTATACACAACCATTACTTTAATTCAGGCCGCTCAACTCCTGATGAAGTCCTGAAAACTCCTGATGAAGGCCCGTGGGCCTTCATCAGGAGTTTTTTCTTCACTTTTTTTTAATGTTACATCTAGAGGTTGATGAACACTAAAAGGAAATCGGTGTCTTTATTAAGAATGATGGAGTTCATATTTGGCCGCACTAGCAGTTGCAGTTTTGGATAAGAATGGTCTTGATGGTTCTGCCACGCAAGAACCTTTATGCAATATGATGCAGTAAAAAAACAACTGCAACAACAAATAAAACTTTGCATTACTATTTAATTATGCATTTTTATGCGACATCATATCGTATATACATGTATAAAAGTTCATGATACGTGCTAGACCAGTTTTTTTAGTACCCATGAGCTTAAGTTTTATCCAAGACTGCTGCTGATAATGATACCGAGGATGACCTCAGAAATCCATCGTCAAAATATCGAACTCTTACTGTATATGTACCCAGCCACTCGATCATATGGAGGGAATCATGTTTCGTAAAAGGCATACACAAATCAGTTAATGCGTTGATAATGCGTCAACTGATTTTATTTATTAAAAAAATCAAACTCTTGATAATTCAAGACCAATTTTGTTGAAAAAAACCTGGAATTAAAATTTTAGCGCATATGGAAATGCTAGAATATTCGTATTTCTGAAACTTTTTAATTTAGTTAGGGGTGTTTCAAGCTCTTATTGCCATTAAATTAATTTTGAGTATTTTTGTAAAAGGAACTAATAAACCCATTAGTTTAGAAAAAAAGCAGTTCACACGACACATTTTGTGTGTTGGATAATTTCAATTTTAATCTAATTTATCCTCACTCCATTTAGAAAAATCCATTGATTCTTCGCGGTAGTACTAAAACATGATTTTATCTTGACTATATGCTACTGATTTCACGTGTCTTCGTGAATAACAATGTTAACTTTGTCATTTTACATTTTCAATACGGACACGCATCATGAAGTATCAGAGGTGATGTAATTCAGAAAATACATAGCAAAATTCTTCATAGAAATCCTAAATGATCCTAACCGACTACCGATCCCGGAAAGCATAGAAGCTATGCAGGGAAACGTCTATGTACATGTGATTTCCAATGTTTTATTACCTAAACTAGTGGTAATACCCGGCCTTGAAAGGGTAAAAATTGTGTTATGATTTTCTAACCCCTTTAATGCGATCAAGAGTTATATTCAGCTGTCCTTTGGCTCCAAAAGATGGCGCTATATGACCTGGAAACATCCCGGATTGGGGACGGGAAAACCTGTTTGACAGTTTTATGGTCCGGGGCAAATTAGAGAAGATTTATGGCCTTTTTATTCCCCACGGAGTTCGCGCTCCAGGGGGGTGTGCCACGAACGGCCAATTATCCGGACCAAGCTCAAGCAAGCATGCACACAAACGCCAACAGGATTGGCTAGCCTCAAAAACAAAATAGCGTCGTTTACTATTTTATATACATGTACTGTATATAGATTTTTATGAATTGTCATCTTTTAATTTTAAATAAATGAAAAGTCAACGAACTACTGATTTAGCGAAATTCAACCTTGAGGTCAAACAAGTTAGAACGAACAATTTTGTTATATCCGAAATATCAGATTTTTATCAAAATTTGAACTCGATTGTCGTTTGTATGAAATTTTTAATGTAATTTGTTGAAAATATGACATACTCCAAGAAATGGTAGAAATTTATTTCGACAAAAATATTACTATTAATGAATTTATATGTAAGATATTTTTGTGGTTCATTTATACCAATTTGCAACCATAGAAAAGGCTTATTTTGCACATAAATATGCATTTTTGGGACGGATCATGTTTTAAAATTAGGTATTGTTAGTACAAAATATCTCTGTTTGTACAAGACACTAGTAAATTAGACAACAAGAAAATTTCACTAATAAATGTTTTAACGATTTTAATTATTAATTATTAATTGGTTTTAAAAGGTTTTTTTTAAAATTTTAATTATTAATTATAAATTGTTATTAATTAAAAAGTTTCAAATTATTCCATTAATTTCCAGATTGATTTAAAATCAATTTGTTCAACACTAAACATTGTTGAAACTTCGTATCTACCAGGTTAAAACAAATGACAAAATACACGAATTCAGAACACACTTTTTCAAACATGTGTAAATGTTCAATGATTCAATCTACAAGCTTGTATGTCATATATTGTTAATTCATAAATTGATAGTTGCGACAATTGTTAAATGCTGCAAAATGCCAACTCGACCTGCCATTGTCTTCATATTCGATTTAACCACGCACTCTTATTTACCATATTTCAGAATGTTTATGCATCAACTTTCGCTATTGTATGGCTTTACTTCCGTCAATTTCCCAGCGCAATCTACGTGGCATTTATCTGAAATGCGCTCCCATTTAGTTTAAACAATGGCAGAAGTCTTCTTCCCATTTTCTCCAATCAGATGTCAGTTTTTTTTTTTATTGAACGCAGTCAAGTCGTAAACGTAGAAGTGAGTCGTCAACGTGCAATTAGATTGTCAGTCAAGTGAACGAGATAGCAATACTATCTTTCACATAATAATATAGAACAGATTAAGCACCGTGACAGCACCGCGTAATAGCGCCGAAGACGCTACTGAACATGTTAGCTCGTCCATAATTGAGATAACCGTGATTGTACTCGGAGAAATTTGTTTACCAGACAAAGACAATAAAAACGGCGCAAATCCTTTTAGCACAAATTGCTGCAGTGATGTCGAAGTCATGCTTCGACGTACATGTTGTAACATCGAGGCAAGCTCCTGTTACTTTACTTCGCTCCATTTTCTATTGGTATTAAAGCGAATATACCGGATGTTTCATAAGTCCATTGCAAACTTTTTATATATTTAAAATACATTTTGTGAGCATATACATCAAACGTTTAAAATCATGCCATAATCAAAAAACATTATAAGGAAAAGTACTTGTGCCGAATCAGAAGGGCTTCCCAGATAAACACAACTAAGTCATTCAGGAAAGCACACACTTTCTGCTATGCGTCTTTGGGTGCTTACACAACAAAACTTTTAAATTAAGAATGATAATTTTTTTTACCACTAGCGCCATGCAACCAGCGGGCAAACCATCGGTAATTTAAATGCATTACCAATATTTGCCCGCTGGTTGGCGATAGTGGTAAAAAAACGTAACATTCTTGCCTAGAAGTTTTGTTGTGTAAGCACCCTTAGTTATGCAGATGTGCTTTCTTGGGAAGCCGTTTGTAGGGGGTTGCATATTTTTTTTCTTCTTTTCCTCAAAACGTTTAGATTGCGGTTTGATTTTTAATATGTTAAATGTTTTGTGTTTACAAAAGGGCAATTATAATTTCTCTAATGGAAATCTTTTATGTAGCGTAAATAATAAAAAACGTTACAACTTCAATGGCCTTCGAGACATACTGTATGTCAAGATAAACAAAAGGTAGGCCTACATTCGAAGGTTACCCATAGCCTTCTCAATACATTTTATGTGTTTAAATTTACCTTATGTAATATGAAAATATTAAAATTCTTTAATAGACTTATGAATCACCCGGTATAGTTTGATGCATAAAAATGATATATTGGTAGGAAATTTCACGTAATCGACAAGTTCACAACCACGCATTACACGGATGTATTGCAGAAAAGCGTTATTTGAGAAACGAAGTTTTTGTCGGAAAAACACGAATGTGTCATCTTGAAAACGTCACCTTGCTCAAATCGTCATTAGAAAGTAAATTTTTGAAACAATTTCACGCGACATATGCTGGAGCCAATCACTTTGCGAGAATGGCTAAAGGATTCTCGCAAACCAACGCAAACCACTTTTTTGCGAGAATTTGCGGCAATTTGCGACCTCGCAGGTCAAATTTTAGAGTACCCTGAATATATCTGGAAACAAGTTTGGGGGATATAAATTGCCTCGTGGGTGACGAGCAATTTCGATGTTTAACTTACGAATATTATGGAGGTATACAATTAAGTACATGTATGTCGACGGTCGTTCCAATTACCGAAAATATGAAGACAGCGCGAATGTGGTTGAAATTAAAGATTTTAGGTAATGAGGTTTACGCCAATAAATTTCTCCGGCAATTAAGTGTAGAATGAAAAGGGAGGTTGGGACAAAATCTTCATCTAGTCCATATTTTATAACGTGTCTCGATGGAAGGGAGGCGAAGCTAAATGTGTAAAAATTAAAAATGCAAATTTCAGTCGCAAGCTGTTTGAGGAAACCGCTCGCCTAATGGCAGAATTAAACTCAAATAAAAGCGGAATACGCCTCGTGTTACTTAGCAATTAAAGTATCACTGACGTTAAATTTGTGCATCGGCGTTATAATTGAGCGCGACGCTCGCAGCCTTCCTAACGATCTTATTATGCGTTTTATGCCGGAAATACTCCAACCCCAGCGCCACAGTCCGCTACAACCACCGGAGCAACTAAGCAAATGGACCAGATTAAAGTCGGCAAAGGATTTTTCCAACAACATTAAAAGCCTAAGGTTCGTTTCATCCCCAAAACATATGCAATGCCATTCTAGCCAGTGCCGTAGATCGACCCTCCATCTGGCGGTGTACGCTGCTGGTACAGGGGACGAGAAGCTACGGTATAGGGTAACACTTGTGTCGGATTGGCTTAACTTAATCTTGTAGAGACCTCCGTTGGAAAGGAGATAAACTATCGCATCGTATCGCAAGGAGCGTACTGAAAGCAACAAAATCAGGCACTGGATATCAAATTGATATCATTAGCTGCGTTCATAATAAAACTTTTTTCCAGTCGCAAGCGACCGGTGTCGCTAAGTGGTATTGCAGACGCCTTACCACTTAAGCGACACTTTTTTGTGTTAAAACAAGTGTCGTTTAATTAGTGGTAGGCGTTTGCAATACCATTAAGCGACACCGGTCGCTTGCGACTGGAAAAAGTTTTGTTGTCTAGTTATCTATTTTTAAAAAGATATTTTGAATTAATTCTACTTACAGTAAAACCTGTTAAGAGTAACCACCAAAAAAAATTGCTATGTTGGTCACTGTACTCAGGTGATTACTATACAAAGAATGCCTGACTCACACTGGTCACTGCACACAATAGACAGGTGGTCACTGTACGAAGAATTTTTATGAAGGAAATGTACACTAGAAAAAACAATACACTAAAAAGTAGTCAACATAAACAGGTGGTCACTATTCAAAGATGGTCACTTTTCCAGGTTTTACTGTATTTAATAATTTAGAAAAAAAACTTGAAATTCAATCTCCAGTTAGCTTAATTAAAAATCATGGAACAGTTCGAGTAACACGCACATTATACAATGGATGCATCAATTTCATGGATCCAAATTGCTAATTTAATTAAATTTGTAAGGACTCAAATTGCTCGTCCATCAAATTTTACAAATTCAAAGCTTGCTTTTTATTTCCAGACACTATTTCTCTCTTAACACTTCAACGATGATTTTTTTGTAATATTCTTAAAAAGAAATGTCATTGTTTGTCACACCAAATTCAAAGATGAGAAACGTATTAAGAGAAATTTCTTGAAATATCCTAGACAATGAATTGAAGGTAAAAAAAAACTGCCAACGCTCATTGTTAGGCGACAGAAAAGCAAATTGGATAAAAACGCATACAAAGAAACTTGTTTGTTTTCCACAATATGAACAATATTAAGAACAGCATCTTTTGTGCGCCACACACAATATATTAAAACCAAAAAAAAAAAGACATTCCGCGTGTGGCGGTGTCTGTCCCAGACTCTGTGGACGACCCGCACTTCTTACCTGAGCGCCGTACCTGGAATTGACGTCACC
>JAQGBX010003211.1:0-17934 GCA_034698745.1 Megaphyllum sjaelandicum
CATTAACGCACAATTATAGGGGTCACGTGTAAATAATCGACGACGTGCGCGCACACATAATGACCCTTTAGGCCAGGTGGTGCATGCTGGGTCCAGCGCATGAGGGGTAAACACATTCGAGGTTGGTGCTCACCACTGGCGCACAAAAGAAGGACACGTTGTTTTCGCCTACTTCCTTTGCATTGTCATAGAAATATGTCCGAGCGGACCCAAACAATTCATGTCCACGCACCTTAATAATCGGTGTTCATTTTTTAGCAATCTAATAATAAAAGGGGGAAATCGCGCGCACGTGGACGCAGTAAGGGGAAAACACTTGATTCGCATGAGTTGTTTGTAATTGCTGTTCAGGCCATAATTGCATAATCAATAAAATATTTCAGAAATATTCTTGCATTAGGCCTCCAGACATCCGGAAGGAAATGTTGAACAAGCCTATCTATATGTGCAAAGAAAACCTTGGATTTCAAGTAAAGGAAAACTACTGTACATTTATGCAAACGTGCTCATAATGAACCAATCTTAAACAAAGGATTAAACCTTTGGCAAATTATATTCTTTATATGTTATGGTTGTGACATGCAGAAGCTGGTTGTGTCGACGTGCAATAGCTGATTGTGACATGCAGTATACTGTAGGTTGTTGTAACACCAGCCAAAAATGAAAAACCTTACCAATGGTAGTCACATAAAAGGTCTTATACAGTATACATGTACTTGTATATACATGTAGGCTATATTGACGATATGGAGAATTCAAGTTAAATGTCTCAAGCGTTAATTGAAGGCCGGTTGCACTAACTTAGGTTAAAATCTGATGTTTAATGACCTTGGGTTAAAATTTGACTCCAGGTTAACCTTCGGGTTAGCTGTTTGCGTTGCACCAATTAACTCTCGATGAAATACCCCCATGCAGGGTTGTGGTACTCTTGTAATTAAACCAAAATGGAGGACATCAAAGCCACAGCATACGGAATACTGTGAGTAAAGGAACTAACTTATCACTGCTGCGAGGTTATGCATCCTGGCGTCCCCTGTCTATGTGGCCATGCAGATGGTGTAACATGCACAATTTCCTAACTTCATCGGATTCATCTGTAATGTCCGCCATGTTGCTTTTCCTACTAACCCGAGGTTAACCCTGGCTACTGGCTGGGTTAATCTTTCTCTTCATTTTTTCCCTAACCCGTGCTTGTGCAATACAGTGATATGGGTTAACCAAGAGTTACACAGTGGGTTAGGTTAACCTATAGGTTATTCTTAATCTCTATTGATGCAACCGGCCGTTAAGAATAAACATAATATAAACTATGCTCGAAGAGTATTAGAACAAAGATGGCAAATAAGCAGGCGCACGTGATACGATTACTTTATGAGGTGTAATACATGTACAGTACATAATTATTTTTTATGCAGAATATAATGCAAACATCTATGATTTGTGATTTATGTAGCCTATTTCTGCTATAACATCTCATAATTGCCTGAAACATTACTTCCGGTCCATGCAGTCGGTATTAATAGGGAATCATGGTTTTAAAAATTTCAGATTTAAAGGAACATGCAAAAGTACATTCCCATATAGCAAGTGCGTTATCCTCAGAATTTTCGTTTTTAATACGCATTACACTACATTCAGCAGGTGCAAAAGCTTACTTTTAACACCTTACAATTATTGCCCAAATAGAAACCAAGAAAACATGAATTTGTAGGCCTAAAGAAAACTACTTCCGAACAGATCGATATGAAGCAGCGACGAAGATATAAAAAAATAAGCTAGAAACTAAGCTGGAAAGGAACACACGACTCGCATGTGTCGTCGAGCTGAATTTTCCCAGGCCCGAATCAACAACAAAAGTTCACCTAATCGATTATTTAAACTTCGCCATTTACGTCACAGTTTGAGTCACTGAAATCAAGTTATAGACTTGTAACAACATGTGCCTGCATAGAAATTACAGCATTTCACATGACTGTTAATACAGTGCTTGATGCATGGTTTGCACAGTGTGAAATAGAACAATCTGCGCATTTACGGTAGTGAAATGGCAGCCCACCATAAACCAGCATCATTCAAGTGGAATTAATTCGTGTTTGATTTTCAAACGTGATATACAGAATAGTACTTTGAGTTTATCACCGATATATTGCATCATCTATACATATGAAATATTTACACGTACATGCACAGTATATAGCCAGTGAAAATTCATAATAATTTGGTAAACAATACCTCCTGCCTATATTATAGGGTATGGATTATACAGTTTATTGCTTTTCGTAATAAAAAAAAATTGACGAAATCTTCCAGTTTATTACGCTCGGAGTTTTACTTTATTACCCAAGCTGATAACTGATTTTAATATATAGCAACGGTAACAAAGTCTATATAGCGCTGCTCAAATTAGCCTTTCCGACAAAGCTGTTGAACAAAGCTAGACGTCTCGCAGCTGTAAAAGTTAAATTTCAATTAAAATTCTACCAGTTTCGATTTACCTGAAAAGCTGTCATTACAGCAATCATGCAACTGTATGTTTGCCATTATATTTCCACACAATATAGAATTCCAAGCACACACGCGAGTTCACCACTGCCGTTAATACTTTGTGTCACTCCCTCACTGTTCCGAAAAAACGACTGCAGCGCAAGAATTAATAGGGCGGCAGGAGTGAGTATCAAATGACCTTGGAAAAATGAGCGTGGCTTAATGCGCATTTTGCATGATCGTATCGTATACGTGTCACTCGCTCGACATAGGATACCACATTCATAGCCACAGGGTTGCACACTACTTCCTAATTGGCTAAGTAGGCCTACATACCGTAGCAATCCTTTGAAAGAGTAATACGATAAATGCATTATGTTCACTCCTCTCGTTAGTCGGAATGTTGGCGCTGCGAATCGCGTAATGGGCGAAGTGCGTACTGATATTTCGTATAAGGCCTTGTTAGCCAGGATATATCCCACATCCTTCTCGAATGATTCAAATTCCTTCCCAATTAACACAATTTAGGTAATGTATTATGCCTTTGAAGGTTAACGAAGGTTAACAAAGGCACTTTTAGTAGTCGGGAAGTCACGTGTGCAAAAGGAATGCATATTGCATTAATTGGTTTAAAGTCAGCGATTACCATTAGTGGTTTTTTATACCAATTAGCGTTTCGATAAATACCCAAGATATTACGACTGCCAAAAATGCCATTAGTAAATCTTCTGTTTGAGTAACCTTAAAGTTTACATACAGTATTCTGTATGTGATGTGATGAAACATTATTATTATTATTGTATTACATACAAATTTATATTATAAGATACATGTACATGCAGTTATGTAATGAAATTGTTTGAGTAAAATTGCAATCTTGAATAAAATTCACAGTGCACTGAAAAGGTACATGTACATGTACAGTGTAGGTACACACAAGGAAACTTAAATGAAATTTGGTTTCTGGAACTGGAAACACAGCATGTAATGTACATGTAGATGTGACTGGAAGCTTCTTATTCGGAAGCCGGTTAGCTCACGGAACGGAAACTTGCATTACAGTTTCGGAAACCAAAGTTTCAGTTTAACTTTACTTGGTGAGTTCGACAGAGTTCCCACCTCCCCGCGCAGGTTCGAATCCTGTTCGCAGCGGGTTTTTTTTATTTTATTTTATAAATGTACAGTACATGTACTGTATATAAACTGTATTAACGTTCACATTTTTGTGCCTTTGCATAGATAATATCATCTGATCAAATATGTTCAAAAAAGCGCGAATGATGAGTTAGCTCTTTTATTATTTTTGTTCATTTTTTTTTTCTTTGGAATAAACCATAAAAGGACGATAATAGATACTTGCGAAGTCACTTAAGTCAACTAAAAATTTGCAAAATAAGTACTAGTATATGCAATTTGCAGTCGCCAACCCTGCATTATTCTGGACCGGTTACAGAACCCCCACCCGCGAAGCATACTGTAGAAGCCACCATTATTGTCAACACATATACAGACTACAGTACATGTATACGTTGCATGGATTACAGTTACATTCTTTTCGATTTTTTTATAGAAGGAGGATAACGCTGATCCGTTTTCAACTGTTCATAACGCCCCTTTATAATTGGCATGTAGGGATGGAGGAGGGCCGAAACGTGTTTTTTGGTGGCTTTTGTGGCCAACCTTAGTCCCCATCACCTGCTATTATTCCTATGGAAATCAGATGCTCGAAATGGAGATTGATTGTCCCAAGGTTTTCCAGGCTCCTAAACGTCCCAAAGAATTCCTGTGACCAACGCTGGGGTTGGGACCACTTTTCCATAAGCGGAATTAACATTATAAAAAAACGATATAATGTACATGCATGGCCCCTCCGCGCATGCATGCCCCTGCCGGCCCACCTTGTTACTGATCTATTGACTTGAACCGGATTTAGATTGAAAACGATACAAGAATATCAAAATGAGAATGGAGATTAAAATCCTTTTTTTTTTCTTAAAAAAGCGTCCAATTTATGTGTAAAAGAATTTGAGAGACCACTATGTTGGACATAAGCCTATTTCGATTTAAGCAGCTCAATTACTTTATTTTATTCCCTGATCTAACAAAAGGAAAATTTTGAAATTAGTAGAATTAAGTAATGATCTCCATACTGTGAATCAAGAAAAAATGTGTAACTTTTGCTCTTTCAAATTAAATTCGTGGATTCTCATGCTTTTGTTCGATTATATTTAAAGCCCATAAACATTAACTGAAGAACTTGATCATGTATGCAGACATACAGTATATGTCCATCCAAATTCCATTTGGAATAAAGGTGATGATGGGTTCATTAATGATATTGTTGCATTGATTTGCTGGTGAACATTTTTCAGACGATCGACAATCAATGGTGTGTTTCTGCAATTTTTTTTACTGTCTATAGGTACGAATTCGTTGGCACTCCAACCAGCAGGCAAATAATTGGTAATTTAAATGCATTACAATTGTTTGTCGCTGGTTGGCGCTAGTTGTCAAAAAAATTAACTTTTTTATTCTAAGTGCCAACGAATTCGTATACCCTATAAGGCCTAGGCTTGATATCCAGCTCTGACTATAGCAATAAAACACTTTCATGTAATATTTAAATAAAAATATACCACTCAATTAAGTGGTTTTTTTCTAATTAAAATAATGATTCCATCCTTTTAGAATATAATGTGATATCAAAGATTGCAATATAACCAGCTACAATCTGAACTTATTGTGCAAAATAATTCTTCTATACCAAAATTCTCGTATCTATGATGTAATCTTGTTTCCACCATTAGACAACATATGTTTGACGTGTATGTTTCGCTCGTGCAGCTGCCTAGATGATGCACAATTTAATGGTTTGGTCCCTTTAATAATATTTCGACCCATTGTAGATGTGTTGGACCCGTCGAAAATTAGGTAATTTTCCACCATAATGGAGCGAAATTGGGTGTCCCAGGTGTGAAAAGTCGCAGGTATCTCACCGTGACCTCCAGTAATGAACTCGAGTTAAGTGGAAAAATATATAATTTGTTCGGGTTTGTGCCATGTTGCCATTTTCATGATTAAACCATGCAATAGATGTTGTTTTGTTATGAAATTAAAGCCGCATATGCACGCTGTAAATTGTCATCTTTCGACTTTTAATTACATAAGATTAATAGGTTATGAGATTGATTGCAAGATAAGCACTTTCTAGGATATTAAATTTGTGAATTACATTTTGATGCACAGTAGGTGGTCAGAACAATCTGTTGCATTATCACATAAGTAAAAAGTTAAACAAATAGAACTAAACGAATTTAAAATGTAACTATTTATTAATAAAATGTTTGAGCCATTTATATATAAAAAAATGAAATACACGAAAAATATTACTGCGAAATACAATAAAGTTGGATTCTTCTCCATGCAGTATATATCACATTTGATAATGTCATACGCATGTACGTAATTTCCCTTAAAAAATCTATAACCGAATATAAAACATGTTTGATATTCTAGAGACCTGCTCGAGCCATTACTAATAAAAAAAATTAAAATACACGAATATTACTGCGAAATACATTTGAGTTGGATAATTTTCTAAATGTCACATTTGATAATGTCATAAACTTAATTGTCCTTACCGAAAATGTTTAACAAACAAAAAACACGTGAACAAAACAATTAATTAATCAATGATGATGAACATTTATGTGAACAAAACGTAAACAAAATATGTAAATACGTGTGTGACGTGTTTGATCCATGTTAGTTTAAAATATTCTAACATTTTTGAAACGACGCCTTAAAGATCTGCAAAATTCTTGCAAAAAAACAAAAAAAACATGAATTAACAAGTTTAATATATTTACACGAACCATGTTAAAAATATGTCTTGCGTTCATGTATAACATAATATCATTTGATTAAAAGATATAGGAAATAAATGCAGCAAATTTAAAGGCTTTAATTATACGAAAACACATTTATAATTTGTGCGTAATTAATGATGCTTATTTTAATTATAATTTTTCAATGTAATATGGCTCATATAAATATACTTTAAGTTGCTTACTTTGTAACACTTCCATTCACATATTGCACGGGTTATTGACTCTTGAAACAGGAAACTATACTTGCATTTAACACTATTGCGTATCTATACTTGGGGCTTTGCATCCATGGGAAAATGGCGAATGGACACAGGTGAAGGAAATCGAACACTTTACCCCTGGAAATTGCACTTTACACAGCAGCACCGTTCGTCTATTGTCACCAGTCCCATGATCGAGTCATGCACTTCCAAAGCGGAGATAGTTAACACGCTATTTCCGGATGTTCTTAACATTAAACCATTTAAATTCTATCCTATAAATACATCGCAGCCCTTTAATAGAGTTATCGTAAAATTTCACAGTTCCTTCTGAATCTTGAGAATTCAGTAATTGCAACGCCAAATGTACATAATATTAATTGAGTATTAAATATTATTTAATAAAGACCTATATGGGTTAGGAATATTATTATTTTTGAAACAATATTTTTTGGATTACACATTATATATTTTAAAAATTGGATTTCACAGTTTGGACGTTTGCAACTCTGAGCAAATACTCCGTATTAAATAAAATATATAAATATTCGAAATTCGATCGAATTTCTGCATACACGTAATCATTTATTTTCATGGTTTACGGTTGATCCGTTTTTGTTTCCAAAGTTTTCAGGTTGATAAGAGCATATTATACTGTCAACTGTGTAAGTTTATTTATAAATTATCAATTTTTTAATTTATTTTTTCTACCTTTGCAAAGTCGACTTTGTTTTGTCGAAAACAGCCTACATGAGTTAAGCTGCAAAATGCATCAACCATGAATAAGATTTAGACTTGAACCCATGAATTGCGAATAGAACTCAGTATACAGGTATACATGAAGAATGGACAACTATATGCGCATGCGCTGATAATAGTTATGAAGAATGTTTAATACTCTGGTTTGCCTAACCAAAAACTGTATGCCATGCAATCATGTCATCAACGTTCCATCATCTTATTCGACTATAACACTTGTGTTAAATAATATCGTTATCCTGATACATTTACAGAATCCGACTTATGCTTAGCTGTGTATATACATTGGGTGCGCATGCGCAGCAAATTGCAAACGTTAGCTGATATGCAAGCTATAGGAGAAACGGGAAATCCAGTATTTTTTTGGTCGTGAGAACTAAAAGATCCGAAACAGGTGTAGGCTGCCATTATAAGTATCGAACTTGCACTTGCAAGCATAGATATAGGCCTCGACAAGACCATGTCGCCATTACAAGTAAGGAGAACGAAGATGGCAGACATCATGGCAATCTGACCAATCATGGCAATCAAACAATGCAAAGCAGAACTGGTAGAAAGTCTGGTTAAAGATCGAGCATTAATTTCATAAAATAATCAAGGAAATTGGCAAAAATATTTTGATATTGACCTTAGATCTTGCAAGGCCCTGAACGACAATATACATTGCCTCAACTTTACCAGAAAGCTTTTCTGACGAACAAAACTTTACTTTCATTATTATGTTAAAAATTCAGGATGTCATTAGAGCTTCCCTATCTTGGCCAGTATGTAATTCCGCACAAATCGAATGTTTTTCTTTGTGAGCTTGCATACACATTGCTAAAACCCTGATAAATGAGGCTTAGCTGCAATTCTGTAATGTTTTCCTAGCTGAACATCACCGATTTTGTTGGTCAACGTATCCATTATGTTCTGCGAGGCAACAAGGTTCCCTCTACGTCCATGAAACCCTATAGGCAATATTTATGCAAATATTGCATGCGCATTGGGGACTGCAGCAGACACTCGTGCATAGGAGGTATACTTGCCATAGGGGGAAATCATGGGTTAAGTTGAAATAACAAACTTATTTGGACACCTGTAGGGGTCGTTTGCAGTCCCGCACCAACGTTGAACTTTTTTATCCGAATTTAGACAAAAATCATCTCTAATTATATAAATATACGCGTCGTTGAATTTCCCAAAAATACAAATCCCTAATAGGCCTACATGAATTTGAAAAATCACAATGGCATATACAAAGAAAGAAAAAATTGAGTGAACTGACTTGCCGTGCATAATACTGTATATCTCAGTGGTCTATTCGGAAATGCAACCACAATTCAATGAAACTTCATTAAGAATTAATGTTCGACTCTTGTCACGTTCCCCATATCCAGAAATTATTGATTTTGGATATTTTCAGTTACCTTTCCCAGCAACTGTTTACACCCTCCATGATGCTCCATCAAGCATAGAATACATCTCATTGAGCACGTGTTCAATGAATGATTTGCAGACATAGGTATTGCATCACATCAAGGTTAATAGCAATTATTGCAGTATGAACTCTCATTTATTGCATGTTAAAAAAAACAACTTAACAGCATGCAATTGTATAATTAGTACAATCCACTGCTTCGTGCTATTTCCCGAGGCCTATTTTGACAATAATTTAAAATAATTTTATGGAAATGTCGTATGCAGTTTTGAAATTCTTTTTTTAATGTTTAAACATGTAAATACGTTCACATGTTTTACATTAAGCATGCATACGTCAAAGACACATACAATCTGAAAATATCCATATACGTGTATGTCAAGACGATTTAATGCAGGGAAACATGATAATTTCTTTCAAGTATACTTCCGGAATATCCTTTATTTCAAAATACGTTTTTAGCGCATAATCGAATTCATATATTATAGTATTAAAGTGAATTTCATTTTATTTTTCGGTGTACATATATTTATTGAAAGAATTTACGCAAATTCTATGATTATTATCTTTCCATTGCAGAGTTCCAAATATGAGTTGGAAAACAAGTTTCCCACAAACGCAAATTTATTTTTAATGAAAAAGGTATATATATATATATATATATTGGAAAAAAACTCGATTAGCCATGGCTTGGAACAAGGGATTAACAGCAATGGCCAAATCCAACAAAGGACATGCACGTGCTCCCTGGGCAGGATCCTATGCAAACAACGTTCAGGACCATTTTGGTCAAACAAAACCAATCCTATTGTGCGAAAATTCGCGACGCTTCATTAAGGTCTCATTCGAGTTTGAAAAGCATATTCATATCAGAAAACCAGCCATTGAAACGGTGACTAATTTTTGATGTATACGGCATTGGCTAGATGGTGCTAACTTAAAGAATGCTCGAATATGGGGGGATTCCATGGACATGGTTAGATTAATAGTTGAAATTTGCCATAGCCAATCGTCGGGATTTAAGCCTTAAAGAAGGAGCCTGCAGCTGCACAAAATGCTATGGTCAATTTCATTTTGTGTAACTGGTCTCATTTTAGCCAAGTCTCTTAAATCACTAAATTCAGTAAAATCTGCAATTGCCACATTATGAACATACAGTTTACATTGTCCTTTTAAATGTGATCAATTGTTGAATTGACATTCATGACACACGATGACCATGCTCATGGACTCATGGTCCATGGAAATAAACGAATTTATTAACAGTCTCAGGGTTAAATATGGTCCCAGCTAGACTTTTGTTTCAATCCAAAGGTTATGAATTGAATCCAAGATGTGTTAAGTTCAGACAATTCGAACTAAAAAATTAGGATAAAGTACATTAGATGGTTTCTTCTGGAATCCATTACCGAAAAATAACGAATGCATATCTATTTTTGGAACCATATTTCAGGCAACTATTATTCCATTTATGACCCCTTGTCCATTGTGAATTCGGGGAACCGTTTATTTGAACACGATCGAATATCTTTATTTAAGTGACACCTATCCATTCCATACACCAAATTGTCAGCATTTCATCCTGATGTCAAAAATAGCTCTTTGGAGATGTTTGTAAAGACACAATTGGCGGTAATTGTCAAAAATTGAGGGTGTCACTTTTATGTCTAAATAGAGAAATGATTGAACTAAGGTCCAGCTAAATGGACAATGCCATATTTCGCATGCCTGCAATCATCAGCATTCATGATGGACAATGGCCATCACTTCACTAACTATCAGTGCCAACAATAGGTGACCAAACGGAGGTACTACTACTTTCTAGCACTATTTTCACAACTCAGTTAACGGAATACAACACTAATGACGACTGATTGTTGCGCAACGTTTAGTGCGAACATCTGTACTCGGAACTTTCATTCTTGTTTTGATAAATGCAATCTATTTTGATTTTAATGACACTTTGCCACATAGGCAATAGTCAACGAATAAATTCTTCCATCGAGCATTTCCCAAGTAATGAAGTAAACATGGCTAACTCAGCATCCGAAATTGTTCAGAAAAAAATTGAGTTAATAAAAATTGAAAATACACACATTCTGGACATAGTTATGGTTTTGCAATAAATCCCAAATATACATGTAAATAAAACTGCGTGATTCGTGCTCAAGCAGAAGATACCCAACATCCACTGTCCAGCTAAATCTTCATGTTGCTCAATATTCGGTATAAAATGCCTTTGTTAAAAAATCGTGACTGTCCGAAATGACCAACGGTCCCAAATTAATGCAATGGCACACAGGCTTCTCAAAGCTCATGTAAACACGAGTACTATTTTCACAATGCAAAAGTGCGCAGAAAATTTGCGAGATGAAGTGGATCTTGCGAACGTGAAGACTCGTTGAGTTGGAGGATCAGAGAGATATATCTAAATAAAGATGGTGCTAAGTCATGAAATGTGATTCGTGCGTGCATAATTTGGTCAGGAGTAAAATGCAGTCATTGAACCCTCCATTCCACGTGCATGGAAAATGATCAATTCAGAAAAAGTAATCCAGTGAAGGAATTGATAATGCTTAAATTTCTGTAGCATGTTTTGAATTTAATTTTGGTGAAACATGCGTGGAAAAAAAGATCAGTATTTAAATCATGTTCAATCTCAACACATGTTTCAAAACTCTTGAAAAATTTGTACAACAACTTTGCATATAGAATGTTTGTAATACATGTACACATGTACAGTACAGTGTAAAGATATACATTGTACATTTTAGATAATTACCCCAAATGTAGTTTGATTTCATGGCCCCCACAAGAAATGTAGCTCTAGCCTAGGGCCCCTGAGTAATAGATACATATAGTTTTTTTTAATGAATATGAAACTTAACTGACTTATTTTATCATAAATCCAGTACCGCAAAAATGTGCTTAAATAACCGTGAATAACGCTAAACATGCTTCGAATTCTTTAAGTTTGAGACGAAAAACGGAAGTCATGTATGAAACAAATATTGTGTTTTTGGCATTCACAGTATTACTGGTATTGGGTTTACAAGTATGAAGCAAAGAAGAAAAGGTGGATAGCACTTTTTTATGTCTGGGAAAAATCAGTTCATGCGTATTGGTCATTTGCATGTCCAGTTAGGGTAGCATTTTAAAAACTTATTATTATAGGGATATAGGTGTACAGTATGTTGAATGGCGTCACACTTTTTGGATTGGGCCAGCAAACGTTGCTAACCTCAACTAGTCACCCATCTTCATAAATTATACGTATTCAATTGAGTGTGTACTGCGACAATACAAGGCTGAATGTACTAGTGAGCAGAATGGAGAGGGTTCGCAGAACCGGAACCCACTAGGTAGCATAGGGTCAAGAGATGGACAATGAAGTCGTGGGTTTCGCAATAGGGGCCCAAAAAACCCAACAATTGCACTGTAAATGTATTTGTTAAGCTTCGCTTTTTACAACGATAACAATATAGAACTTTAAGACACAATCCAAAAATTTCGAATTTTAAAGTTATTAATAAGACAACTCTTGAAATTCTTTTTGCTCAAACCTTAACAGCACATGCTCAATTAAGTTTCATTTGGAACATTCCTTTCAGAAATTGTGGACTTCGTGCATTCATTTTGCACAGAAAAGAGAATTGATCCACACACGATGTCCGGCATAATAAAATCGAGTCAACGCAATATCATTGCAGGATTTTAATTTAAATCCAATTGGATTTAGATTTTTCCTAATGATCATTGCGTTTGGTTGGTTTCGTTTATGAATTTTTACCGTTGGCTTACTTTTACGCGCAAATAATTTTGGAAATCTAAACTAAATCAATGCTTTTTTGGAGTATGAGGTCAAATTGGGAGAAAATTGAAGTTGGATCATCCAGAAAATTAAGTGCCATGCAGGCAGGCTAATTCAGTAACACATTTTTTTTATCAAAATATAAGAAGAAAAAAATTATTCTGAACTAAATTGCATTAATTTCAATTAAATTTTTGAAATTGTTTATGTTATTGAAAATGTGGAAGCTGTAAATCCAGAAAATCTGAAACATGATTCATTTATATCGTTATTCCACCATCTTCCCAGATTCACAATATGTGTTAAAGTTCATGTTAACGCCTATAACAAGTTTAGCAAGATATATGCATTACATTTATCATATAATTAAAAAAAATCAGGATGTCTACTGTAAAGCGAACTGCAGAGCAACTGGTATTTTCAGTTATGGAGTGCTGCAAATGAGGCAAACTTACAACCACAAATAACCAGTTATCCATGTGTTCGGACCTCCTACATCTATTCAACACATAACCTGGATTTCCAAGTATTTTTTGTGACCAAAAAGGGCCCAGATTTATTACCGCTGGTCAATGCATTTCTGCCACGACAGCTTCATTACGAGAAGCTTTAGTCGTTTACAGCTAGTCTCCATTACAATCACATGACCTTTAAACAGCATTGCTTGCTAGCCCTAACATAACTCATGTCCATAATTTGAATAGAATGTGTGAATGGCCATGCTGACCGATGGACGATGGTAGGCGTCGGAGCCAGTTGGCCATACTGGCCAGCGTTAAAAAACTTCGTAGGGTCCAGTCTGTGTTGATTTGTTTGCAGTGTTTATCAACCCATCTAGGCTGAACAAAAGGCGCTTGAAAATTTACAACCCGCTTTACTCTTTTACAAAAATACGCCCATCCAGGCTCCATTCTTCATTTTTTAAATTTGCTATGATGATGTCGAACTCAGAGTTGTTTGAAAACTGTAATCAAGAAGTTGCATGTAGGTGTGTAAAACATTTGGAAACCTACAATTAAAGACATTGCGCTTCCAGTAAATTCTAACACTGCTGCATGGTATTCTGACTTTGCAAAATAAGTGAATGTTTCGTTAAAAAAATTTACGTGGTTTTAAACTTTATCATCCTTTAGCAAAATGAGAGAAAGATTTTTTCTTTTTTTTTTCTCACTGGATTTTGGATTTTTCGTCGATAATTTCAGCAAAAATGTCAAACTGATATTTAAATAAGTTAACAAAAAAACTGAGAAGAAGATTATAACCATGCAGACTTAGCAGCCACTTGTATGTCACATCCTGCATTAAACAAAATTAACAGTTGAAATGGGATTAAAAAAATGTTAATAATTTAAAATTAAATTGCTATAAAACTAAGGACTAAACAAAACCTAGCTTTTTATCAGTTGTTTACGAGTTTATGAATCCAATTTGGCCATTCTTATCAAACTTAATAAAAGGGTAGCCTATTAATAACAGTGATTTTCTAGGCCTATTGCGAGTAATGTCATTTCATTAGTCGCTTTAATTTCAGTACATACAATATTAGGATTAACAACTAACCATAATAGTCTTAGATGTAGAAATATTTGTTGTACATATGCACTTTTAGAAGTAAAAGAAATACCTTTTGAAAATCCTTGTGAATGCCCAAATTCTAGAACGATCTATGCGCAAATCGACAATTAAAACTATTTTATGTTTCGAGCTATCCACTATTAAAACTATTTTATATTTCGAGTTATCCACTGAAAGTACTGCTAAGAGATAACGCTTCTTCAAACTGCCTTTATCCCTATAGCGAAACCATCATACCGCCATCTATTGCCTATTAACGTCAACATCAATGATACCGGGTGAGCATAAGTAATGTAGCTAAGAATCTAAACCATCAAATGTGTTTAATCGGTTGGGAATGATGAAAAAACAATGTGATCGGCTTTCATAAAATTTGAAAACTGCATTTTAATAGGTATAGCATGTTAGCTAACCGCTGTTCAACAAATTCCATGCTAACATTCATCATGAACTAAAAAGTGTCTCTTAGGTATTCGTTTTTCTATAAATGATAAAATTAAATAATTATAATTTAAAATTCCACATTTCTCAACTTCCCAAGCGTTAAATTAAAATTAACTGTTTTCATTTAGTTTACTTTCAAAAGGTGTCATCTAGTGATCAATAAATGCAACGGGAATAATGACATTTTTAATTAATTTAAAATGAACCCCGTTGGAAATTTGAAAATGTGAACTTCCTAATTTCTAAGGGTTTCTCTTCGTTAAAATGGAAGAAAACGAAAGAAAAAATTCTTAATTTCATGCCTAAAACTATATCTTAGAAAATGTTCCATGTACAGAACTGAACATGCAATGATTCTGCAGTCAAATAAATTTATTTTATTTTGTGTATTTCATTAGCATTCTAGTCGCGATATTCCTCACATTAAATATATCCGAATTCGGATATTACATATTTCGGCTAAAACGAATGAATTTCCGAGTAAAATGTTTTTTGGAAAGTGAAAATTGATAATGGAATGTCGCAATTACACCCATTAAACTAATTTCACGATGTCCTTAAATATAACTATTACGGTTTAGAAGATGGTAACGCAATAACCTTGAAATTACATTCCAAGGTTACCGAAAATAGCTTAATTTCATAGCTCCCACGTATATTACAATAATAGCACAAACTCAGATTTCTACTCCAATACAATCTCAAATGATCGGATGTAACCAGACATAAAATTCACCCTGTATTGTTGAAGTCATGTATGTTTTATCTGACTTCTTATGCAATTAATACGAACTACTGTTTAAGCGAACAAATTTTGATCTCTTTTCAGATGTCTTTATAGAAACATTTTCCATGACAACTGTGCATTAACAGCTAAACTATAGTACAGGCCTATTTCGATCCTAAGAATATGGTCGAAGTGTTTCGGAACTGATCCATATTTCCCATTGAAGGAAAAGTCTGAAAAATCATGAATGGCAGAATGTGTTTCTAGAACAAATAACACTGAAAAGTTTGCAATGGAACAAAATGGCCAGGCAAACACCATTCTGTTGAATTCAGTTAAAATAACAACATTAGAACAAACATGAAACAGCGCCATGGTGGCATTTAGAATTGGACTTCATGCACAGGTTCACGCATTAGGTGCAAGTCAAGACTTGGTGAAGCTGAATACAGAACTATGTTCTAAAAAATTGTAAAGTCTTCGACTATAAATTATTCAAGTAGTTTTTTTTAAAAAAAAAATGCACTCAAAGATGAAAGTTGAGCCGGTGCTTGCCAAGAAGTCGGGTCAATTTTCGACCATGTTCTGGCCACTTACCTTCGCTTTTTGGCTGTTCGGGTTCGACCTGAACCAGAAGCCGGATAAGGGCCGGTCAGTAGTCAAGGCTATACTTAGTTTGATCATTCGAGTCGTTGCGCTGTATTTCGTATGGAAGGCAATCTACATCAACTGGAATTGCTTGGGCATCATCCTGAAGGGCAAGAAGTCATTCCGGCCAGAGTGCAGCTTTGTAATTTTTTGGGCCAACGCCACGGACCTCATTTTTGGTTTGTTTTGCTGGCTGGCTTTGATACGTCACGAAAAGAGAATGGCCAACGTTTTCAACTGTCGAAGCAACGAGGCCTGGGAAGCCATCGAGCCCAAAAACGGGTCCCGCATGGTCCTCCTGATAAAATTGGCATGCGCCTTTATGGCAGTTTTTTCCATTTCTTTGTCCGTTCAGGGCTCTTTCGGGTTGCTGTCTGTCAAGACATTCACAGGGTTATTTAGTAGTAGTACATGTAGTAGATTTTCCTTTAAGTTTGTTCTCGTTTACAACCAAGTCTGCTGCTGCTGCCTACGCATTTTGTCCACGTTTTTTTGCTGCCTGTATGCCATGGCCTGCCTCAACATCCGGCACTGCCTTAAGCACCTGACTGAAAATTCACAGAAACTGGAAGAATTTGCGAAGCGATTTTCCAAAATTCGCCGACTGGTCGCAGAGACCAACGCTGTATTTTCCGGCATCTTGCCCATGCTTTATCTCTGCCAATTCTTTGCCATGGCTTTTTGGCTCGATTTTTACCTGGGAAAACCTAACAAGCAGGATTGGCTCAAGTTAATCACCGCTGGGTGCAATTTGTTTCAATTTTTCTGCATCATCGTTCCGCCAATTTTCGCCAATTCAATGGTAAGAATCAACTTTGAATGAGCATATTGTAACTTTTTTCGAGAATCGAGATCAAAACAACTCTGGAACTTTTCACATTATAATGGGGCAGCAAGTGTACATGTATACTGGTGGTCCGAAAGGGCGACGTTAGTACAGTACGTTATAGGCAATTAACTACAATTTTCTTAAAAAATGGATTTTTTTTCTATATCTGAAAAAGGAAAATAACCAGAGATTACTAATTTCGGATTTAAAAAAAATACCAAGCGTTAATTTCAAATTAATTAAACATTTCATTTGTATTAATCTCTAGGCTTTGCCTTGAAATTAATTTTTTAATTAAGCTAAAATTAAAGAGCGTAACATTTATATACAGAGTGTGATATTTAAAATTGCATAGATTTTTCTTATCATTATCTCTAGAAGTGATTTTGCTTTCGATAATGCGGTATTTTATTCTATCCCTAAAACTATCTAATTCGCCGTAATACTCATAGAAAAGTGGCGATAGAGTTTGTTTTTGATTTGATGTTGTGTGTGCATGTTGATCCCTAGATGTAACTTTCTTTAAATTCCAGTTATTTTTAATTTAAAATTAATGTGTGGGAAATTTACGAATATGAAACTCACATTTTCATATTTTCACATACAGTATCTAAAGGCGAACATTTATTTGAAAATATGTAATGTTATACAAAAACTATCTTTGAAAAATCTCCATACATGTATACTAAAGATCACTGGTTGGCAATCTTATAAGGAACTTCCATACAACTGGAAAGCTTGATAAATCATATATTTTATAAAAGTATTATTGTTATTGTACATGTATGTTTCTGAAACTATATTTAAGAGTACAGCTGTATGGACATGACAATGGAAACGGTGTAGAATGGTTGAACAACACAGAATATTCTGATAAAAATATAAGTATTTTTTAATTTTTTATTTATTTAGCTGAAATCGTCTTTAGATATTGATCTGGAAGATGGCAAAGAACGAAATACATGTACGTCTACCGTCCATGGCATCTTCGTCCCAGTAAGTCTTGCCAGCGGCTCTTTGATGTAAGACAGTGAGGAGGCGGGTTACGGAACACAAGAAATTTTATTGATTTCGCGGCGCCCGGTTGCTTACACAGGCTGGCGCACGCAATTGCCGTGCGGAAAGCGATAGCGCGTCTCACACGCGA
>JAQGBX010003212.1:0-17933 GCA_034698745.1 Megaphyllum sjaelandicum
GAAGATAGCCGACCCAGGAATCGAACCTGAGTCTACCGAATGCAAGACGAGGATGCCAACCTCTAAGCCACCTTGCTTATTTTTTGCAAATTTTTTTTGCAAAACATTTTTGCAAATTTATCAACAAAATCTTCGTCATTTCTTTTCCTGTTTCATAGTTATTGTTTTTCTTTACTAAATTATATTTTAGGATAATGTCAGTTTCCAGCAGAGAAAAATCAATTTTCAAGGGATGCTCAAAATGCATTTCTTATTCGTTACGACATTTTTTTTATATTACATAGCGATTGTTTTCCAGGAATTAAATTACAACAAAACTTCCACTTTAAGAAACTGTAAGTTCCCAGTATGATGAAGTGAATAATAAATGTTCATGGAATCACTTTGCAGCTACTGGTTAGAATTTTAGTGCGCAATTAGTGCTTTCGTTACGAATTCAACACACTCTTATAAAAACTGACCATGGTCCACATTTATTGACTTACTCGACCGACTCGATAGAAAACGCCAACATGAAACATTCGTTGCACATATGAATCACTGAATTTGAAGCAAATTTCATGAAAATACGACGCAGCATTTGTAGCAACGAAAATCCAATTATTGAAGCACATAGACGGGCCGTTGAAGTGGAGGGTGTCGCACAATTTGTCCTCGCTAGGTGGCGCTCGATTCGCACTGCTTGTCGTCATGAAATCAAACAACGTCAAAGTTGAAACATAAACGACGTTGAAATATTGTTACATTTGCATGATAACTAATTGGGATCCCCCACTACGGAGTTCACCTGTTTTAAAATACATTTTATCTACACTTTATATAAATGACTAGACAAGACCATAAAGCCAATGTCTGCAATAATTCAAATTTCGAAGGTAATTCTGCATATCTACGAAAGCTATTTTCATAACGAAAAATTATGGGCCTCGAATATGCAAGCACATATCAGCACCCAACTTCAAACGTATAACAAATTCCCCATTTTGTTTTCAACATTGCCAAAGTTTTCTGATTACGCTTAACAATTTATAAATTCTATTGCCCCGTCCACACCAAAGAGAAATTGTAAATAAAAATAAAAATGAGACATGGGAAATACAGGGTGTATCTCTAGGCTATTTCTCAAGCGGCCATTTTGTGAAATAAATTTTTTTATCACGTGACGCGTTTATCGTCTGCTAGCCAAGATATTGCAAACGACAGCGATGTTTCAATATAAACTTCAACACGTGCACTTCATTTATTGACATTCTGAAAACCCATCTACCGTAAGCAATCTTCATAAATAATTACTAATGTGCAAAATTATGAATATACTAAAATGCTTAAATCTGTTTTTTAAATAATAAGCCCCAACTTTTTAGCTAGAAGCTCGTGGTATTGAATAACAACAGTAGGCCTTTATTTACATGTATCGAAGCTACCACATAAACTAAATAAATAAATAAACAAGCTGCGAGTGGCCGCTGGATATATTAAAATAAAGCTACCGCTGGAAGCTATTTCTTAATCTGTACATACGGCAAGCAGGCGATAAGTGCGTCACGTGATAAAATATTTCTTATTTCTCTATTTTCATGTAGTTTTCGGTGTAGACGCTTTATTTCTCAAAATAGCCGCTTAAGAAATGGCCTGGAGATATTTCTCATGTCTCATTTTTATTTTTATTTCTTATTTCTCTTTGGTGTGGACGGGGCTTATGAATAATTTTGAACATTACGCAAAATTGACATAAAACATGTTGTTATATTTTTCAAATTTGTTTCCGAAAAAATTCAAAAACGTTTGAAAGATTGTCCTCGGAAATTGCGGAATATTTGTGGAAATTTGTCCCAGTAAAAAGCCCAAAAATTTGCAAAACTGTCCTAAGAACATGTTCGTAATTTTGCAAATTTGTCGTCGGAAAGGGTGCAAAATTTTCTGTGGAAAAGGTTGACAATTTTGAAAATTTATACTGGGGAAAGGTGGAAAATCGTTCAAATTCATGTTTGGAAAATGTTCCAAATTTGCCTTCGGAAAAATTTAACATTTTTGAAAATTTATCTTTGCAAAATGGTTGAAAGATTTGCAAATTTTTCATCTGAAAATGTTGAAAATTTCCATTCAAAAAGGGTGCAAAAGTTGGGAAATTTGTTTGCAAATTCCTTCTCAGAAAGAGTTGAAAACTCTACAAATTTATCTTTGAAAAACGTTGAAAATTTGTCTTTGGAAAACGTTATTTTTTTTGAAAATTTGTACAAGGAAGTTTTAATTTTGTGTAAATTTGTCATCGTATTTTTTTGCAAAAATTTTAACGTCACAAATTCAAATAAAAATTCGATTCAAATAATTAAAGAAACCGACTGCAGAACAAAGGAAAGACAAATAAATCTTACTTTTTCCATGCAGGTAGGCCTATTTTAAACTGTTTTTGATTACAATCTAAATAATCTGACGTTGTTGAAATTAAAACTTATTTAAGCTTATACTTCATAAGCCATAATCTGAAGTTACATTCGAAATTTTAACTATTTAAGATAGAGGCTAACCACATTTTGCAACCAAAACAGCACATATTTTCGTACGCGTTGCCTATACGGGAGCCAAATTGCGCAGGGGCGAAATTCAGAATGGAGTTTAAGGCCAATGGCAATGGTGGGGGCGGCGCACGAGTTGAACGGAAACCGGAAGTAGGTCGGAAAAAACCGGAAGTAGGTCGGAAAACCGGTAGTGCGCCACCCTAAGCGTCGTGAAGTACGTACCCGTCGGACGACAGTCTGTCCTTTGGTTTTGTCCGAAAATTTCGGAAATTTTAGGCTTTCGGAACGAACGAAACCGTTATTTTTTTAAGACGTCACGCACGGAAACCTCGTCGGGACGATTCCAGTTCCATGACACTACATATTACTGTTAAGTATGACAAGGCACGTCCATGGTCAGTTTGCACACAATCATCGAACGTCACCTACACGTAACGAACACTACGAAACACAAAAAAAAACAATTGTTTTTCGGTAATTATTGAAAAACCGCGATTTTTACCTCCTTCGAAAATCGCAAGATGGCGTTATTTCTTAAAACACCGCAGTTTCCTTCCGTCTTTGGCAGTAAGATTTCCATCCAGAATGTTCGTGAATGGACAAATCATGCTTGTAGCACTATTTGCACGTATTGTAACGTGCTCAATTCTGAACCAATTTCACCTTAAAGATGCAGTCCAAAAAGTTTGCACGTGGGGAAGGTAATGTCGAAAAAAAAATCAAAAGATGTCGTTTGAGTATCACCATGGTAACTCGCTCGACCGACAGTATTTTTTGTTATTTGAAAACTGAACATTATTTTCTGCGAGTTTAGAACGCCTTCACATGT
Organism: Megaphyllum sjaelandicum; assembly: GCA_034698745.1. Taxonomy (NCBI): domain Eukaryota; kingdom Metazoa; phylum Arthropoda; class Diplopoda; order Julida; family Julidae; genus Megaphyllum; species Megaphyllum sjaelandicum. The sequence continues at coordinate 3,349 of JAQGBX010003212.1, forward strand.
GTGACATTACACAGGGTTCTCTCAGAAATATCACATTCAACTTTCCTGACTTTTCCGGCTTTAAAAACAAATTTCCCTGTCAAACGACAAAATTTACATATGCCAATGTTTGACACGATTTTGCCAAAATCTACAGTGGACAACTGTGATTATTTTTCAATATTTACCAATGAAATTAACATTGATAGATTTTGAAAATTTTCCAAAATTAGTGTGACAATATTTATTTTTAATTTTGCAAATTTGTCGTCGATAAATTTTTAAATATTGAAAATTTTCCCTCGAAAAGTATCGACAATTTTGCAAATTTATCCTCTGAAGTTGTTGAAAATTTTGCAAATCTGTACTGGGAAAATTTTAAAAAGTTTGCAAATGGGCCCTGAGCTAACCATTTTTGAATCGTGACAACATTAATTCGCTGGATTTCCCTGAATTTAAAAAAAAAGTATTTTTTTCTCCTTACTTTTGAAAGAAATTTTTACGTTCCCCGACTTTTCCAGGTTCTCCTGTTCTGGGGGTACCCTGTTATAAAGACGTGTAAATTTAGAATATATTTTCCACGTGACTTATATTCTTAAAATTTTTCGTCTTTTCATTTCGACGAATCAAATTAAGGTGAAAATGGTGCAATAGCGTTCTATACCGAATAAGTTGAATTTGGACCTCTCGTAGAGTTCCAGGTTTGAATGGGGTTTCGCCCTGGTATCGGCCACCAGGTGTCGCTTTGGCGATGAAGCGCCTCAGACCTACCATATTCATGTTTCTCCCGTTTTCGAGATCAGGACGGATGTGTAGCCAAAAGCACTTCCGTCACCTTAATTCACGGCACATATCCATTAACGTCAAAGCGATCGCAGCGCCATCACTTGGGTTGCGTCGCGGAAGCCTCAGCACTTTCGTAACCCTTCACTAGCGTGTCCAGAATCAGATGGATGACGATTGCGTAAATGTTTTCAATGTTTTCCGTGTAACGGTCACCTAACGTTGTTTTCACGGCGCACAAAAATGGCTTCTCAATTTTCTGAAAATAAATAAACGATTTTTTTTAAATGAGATTGCATATTTTACTTAGAATGGTTGGCGTTTTCATCAAAGTTTTTTTGTTCATATTAACAAAATATGTAAGTTCAGAAATTTTTTGCAATATATATGCACAAAATATGCAATTTCGCGATTTGTGTTCATATTAAAAAAAAATGAGAAAGTTTTTAAAAAAAAAAAAAAATGATTACAATTTAATTAAAGAGTGACAACGTTTTGGTACTGTGGTACATATTGGTTGACACCTTTTTCAAAGTACCTCCAGAAATTTTATATTCAACTTCCCTGATGACTTTTCCAGGTTTTTAAATCAATTTCCCAGACCAATGACAATGTCAAAATTGACATATGCTAATAGTATCCCCGATTTCGAAAAATTGACACAGGACAACTTTCAATATTTTGCAAAATTTGCCAATGTCAATTTTAAGAATTTCGGAATTAGCATGAACATTTTTTTAATATTGTACAAATTCGTATTCGAAAAATGGTAAAAGTTTTACAAATTTTTACTCCGAAAAGGTTCTAAAAAATTTACAAATTAGCAAGAACATTTTTTGAATATTGTACAGATTCGTAAAATGGTAAAGTTTTACAATTTGAATACTCGGAAAAGTTTCTAAAAATGTTTTTAATTTACAAATTTAGACATTTTTACTCTTGAACGATTGAAAATTTTGCAAATTTGTACTGGGAAAAGGTTCTAAAACATTTCTAAATTTACAAATTTCTACATTTTTACTCTAAAAAGGTTGCCAATTTGTCAAATTTTGTCCTCTAAATTTATTGAAAGTTTTGGTTATTTATACTGCATAAATTTAAAAAAGGTACGAGCAGTTAGCCTCGTAGAAGCATTAGTTTTTGACAGTGACAACATTAATGCGTTGAATTTCCTTGACATTTTCAAAATGAGGCATTCTTCCCTGACATTTCCAGACATTTTCAAGTTCCCTGACTTTTATAAGGTCTGGGGGAATGTCGTTTTTAACGTCTTCCTTGTCAAAATTAATAATCTGATATTCTGAATAATCTTGATGGTTCTAAGTTTTCAATAATCCAAAGACCACTTAGTAATAATCAGTTTTTATTATAAAAATTTACAAGAACTCAGAATTAAGATCAAATCTTTGGATGCCATTTGGTAGAACTCCAGTTACATATAAATTCATCGATAAAGAGAAAATATTTTTATTATTTCACAAACACTCGTATAAAATAAAAATAGATGATAATCTTACCCAGAAATATTCCTTTTTGAACCCAGGAATTTTATAATGAGTGCGTCCCACTTGCGTTAAAAAATCGAAAAAATAATCCACGTTTTCTAAAGCTGTTATACTTTCGTCCAGTGTTTGCATGACCACGGTGGCGTGTTGCTGCAATTCCAGGCTATCTGCTTGCGATTCTTTTGTCCTATGTTCGTTGAATTTCGTAAATAACTCCAGGAGGTCTGAATGTTCTTCAAAAAGTCTGCGAAAGTAACAATATAACGAATTTAAAATCATACAGTACATGTAGAAAATCGTCTGCCGACAACAGAGTGATATATCTGCTTCCGGAGTCTCACTGGCTCCAGTCAGTGAGACGCGCATTGAGCCCATGGTTGATAATGATCTGACAGGATTTGACTTCCGGTTTTAAATTCCTTTCTTATATGTTCTCTTACATTTTACGAAAGAATCTCAGAAAAAGATATTAGATGATAATTATGTCTAAGATCGTATTGCATAATAGCACGACTTCACGAAAATACATGCATGATTCCAAATCAATAATCAACAATTCATAATCAATGTTGCATGTTTTAACTAAACGAAAACCTTTGGAAAACATTTTGGAAATGCCTTGAGATAGGGGCAGTAGATCAAGCCTCTGGTATCTTCTGTCAATCGACTAACCATCACTCATTTGGAATCATTAAGATAAACAGAGTGAGTGATTGATGCTCTTGATTTTTTTCCGTTATATCGAGTAGAATAAAAGCTGAGGAGTTTCGTGGGAAAGTCGTTCTTGGATCAATACAATTCTCATTAATGCATATCGTTTTACAAAATATTGCGGCAAAACACCGAGGGGTGTTCATTAAGTTTCCGCAATCGTAATTTTAAATCGCAAACATACAGTGAAACAAACCTGTTAAGAGTGACCACCGAAAAAAAATCCTATGTTGGCCACTGCACACAGGTGATTACTTTACAAAGAATGCCTGAATTAAATTAAAATAATGAACATGTACACTGTACTTCTACATGTCGACTGTAGAACATGTACTAAAAAACCACAAAACCAATAAAGTACAGAATCATCATGTTCAAGGGTTAAAGCAAGATGTAACGTGACTCATCTGTTATCTGGTAACTTTTTAAGGTACATTGGCAATGTAAAAATTGCAAAAAAAGACAACACGCACTGGTCACTGTACACAATAGACAGGTGGTCATGGTCACTATACAGAGAAATGTTATAAAGGAAATGTACACTAGAAAAAACAATGCACTAAAAAGTGGTCACCATTCAAAGGTGGTCACTTTTCCAGGTTTTACTTCAATTTATTAATCAAACAATTTTCCATTTTGATGGATGCATTTCTCCCATCGTTCTGGCACAGAGTGCATGCCTCTCTTTTAAGTTTATGAGCTTTAAAATCAACATTTCTGACGGACACTGACCGTCCACTTCTCTGATTATCTTTCACAGTTGTCTGTTCATTTCTAAACTTTTCAATCCACTCATAGACCAAGCGTTTGGACATTAGCCTACTCAGACCTTAAACATTTCACACCTTTCTGCTCCTGAAATGCTTTAAAAACAGTTTTCAAGCCTTTCATATCTCCAAGCGCCAACATCTCCTCGGAGTGCATTGTTTTGTTAACATATCTTTTAATGTCTTTGAATTTCAGAATTTTTTCCATAAAATCTCATTGAAATCCGTACAGCCGATTTTGTCAAAAACAATTATTTCGGAAACTTAACGAACACCCCTGGTAGTTTTCTCTCCGACCATTTTTATCTCATCATTAATGTCAATTTACCAACTTTAAGCGGTAGTGCAGGGTTTATAAATTCTTGGAAAATTGACTATAAATCGCGTGTTCACGTTAACACGCGAAACAAGTTTAATCTGGCAACGACACTCCATCCCATGACGACAGAGCCCTCCCAAATCCACGAACTAAGCTTTGTTTGCATTTTCTACGGATATTTTCATAAGAATTAACGTGTAGCCTAGCAAATGTCTGCTTAAAAGGGGCTAAGCTTAACAATAAAACAGTTCAAATCTTGGCCATTTGCGGTGAAAGAGAACTGGCTGGGGAAAAAAATCGATACTCGAAAGAAAATGCACTCTTGCAAAAAGCGCCCTCTGGTGGCGACCACGAGGCTTCTAAGAAATTCTTCGCATAGTACGAGTGCCAAGAAAAATGCCATTAATGCCACGGCCGATTTTCTTTCTTTCTACGCAGTGATTTTTCTAATGCAATTTACAGTGCGGGGGAGCAAAAGCATTTGTTATGCCATATTTATTTTAGCGAAAAATCCATACACGCATGGGCGATTGTATCAAACTCATGCAAGTTAAATTTAATGGCTAATCGAAAGCCTTTCCGTAGGCATTAAAGCAGTGCTGCATGCAAAGCGGGCTTAGCGCCACAATCTTTACAACTGCCAACTTGCGACTCTGAAACCATTTTGGCGGATTCCGATTATCGACGACTGGCTGATTGGGTTTGCGGATTATCAACGATCGTATTTTACCACCGTTCATTAATTTGGTCACGGCAAAACTAAGCCAACCAAGAAAATAATGTCTTCTGGGCTTTTATTTTATGAAAATCAAAAACGTGCGTAGAAACAATGGTACAAGTGACTTAATTTGCGTATTGCTATAATCACACTTAAAAGTTTTTTTAAAGTATTACAAGTTATTAAACTGAAATGAACAACTGACAGCTGTTCATTTCAGTTTGGTCATGGCTAAACTAAGCCAACCAAGAAAATAATGTCTTCTGGGCTTTAATTTTATGGAAATTAAAAACGTGTGTAGAAACAATGGCCCCACATCCGGAAGCGGGATCCCGGGCTACAATCGCCAAGGTGAATGGGTTAAAAGCAGAATGGTGCAAGTGACTTAATTTGCGTATTGCTATAATCAAACTTAAAGTTTTGTAAAGTATTACAATTTATTAAACTGAAATGAACAACTGACAGCTTTGCATACATATTTAGTTTAACAAAATGGTGTTAGGTGATTATTATTATAGAATATCATTTTCATTTTTTGAAATATTAAATTAAGATATTGAAAAATATAACATTAAATTTACATTTTAAATTAATTTTAATAAACGCATGCGTTCTGATACTTGTATCGCACTTGTAACGCACTTGTATCGTTCTGATACTTAAAATGTGCCCCCTCAGTTTTGAAATCCTGCACTCACTTTTTGCAATTTTGTCACTTATACATGTATACCGTTCTATTTTAACGCAATCATATGCTGTAATGGATTTAAGGTAGAATAAAATAAAGTCAGCTGTACAGGTACAGTATGTGTGCATTAAAAAAAACTGTATGGACCAGTCACGAAGACCCCTCCCCCTAATTCCGGGCGCCTAGGTTAGGGCCTGTTATACCCCTCATTCCGGGCCCCTAGGCTAGAGCCCTGTCATTCCCATCATCTCGGGCACCTAGGTTAGAACCCTGTTAGTTCTCCCCCTTTATTCCTGGCCCATTGGCTCAAGAGCCCAGTTAGTCTCCCCCCCCTTTCATTCAGGGCCCTTAGGATAGAGTTCTGCTAGCCCCCCGCCTTGTGGGCCAATAATCGAGTAATGGTTGAAAGGGTCTTCTTTGTTACCCTCGTCAGCTCATATTTATTGGTGGTTTTTTCCATTTGTCATATTTTTGAGTTAGCAGTTTCACAGTTTGCGATTTATTCGGATTTTGCCAAGTCCTATTACGGTAAGAGTCCGAGTTAATGAATATCATGACCAATAGCTCAACAGAATTGTTTTATTATTTACATCAATATCACAATATTTCACATGTAAATGTAAATTTGATGACAATTTCCGTAATTTCATATGTATTTTAACATTTTCAAAATCGTGAGCTTTTGTTCTACAAATGAAACTATCACAAATTCTCTTTGAAATCTTGCTTAACACTTGATCTAAATGGCGACAGCCATTACTTAACAGCTCAAAATTTTCTTAAACTTAAGCTCAAGAACGGCATCAACGCCGCACTTGATAATTTCTGTATTGTACAGTACGCAAGCCTTCCTTTAACATCAGACAATTTTTTTAATAATGCAGAGAAAATATTTTACTTCTTTTGACATGCATTATTAAGCTAATTTTTATAATAAGCACACTCACGGCAAGAACAATACTCTGATTACTTAAGGGATCTTCTTTGTTAGCCTCGTCAACATATAAAAGCTAAGCAATTCCAATACCCTAAATTATTCATTACTCATGTGCCCCAAATAAAATGTGCCCTCATTTGCACTGTAGTACAAATATTATGCTTTACTTTTATTTTCTTAGTCTGTGAGAAAGTTTATTCAAATTTAAGTAATTTGGGATTATACTCATCCATCAATGTATACCATGCAGAAAGGAATGATCAGTTTTTATATAAAAAATTTAAGATGTATCCTATATAAATTAGGTAATCTACATACGAGTGCGCAATAATTAATGTGTATGAAATTTAAAATGAAAATGGTGCGAAACCCTATTTTGCAAGTTATTACCGTACTTTAACCAAATCACAAAAACGTTGTTGCCACTTTTCCTTTCAAAACTATAAAATTCCTCGTTCATTTTTTAAAAAATAAAAAGAAAAATTAAAATTTTAGAATGGAATGGCATATACATTTTTATGCCATCTATATTTCTAGTTATTTAATTAGTTCATTTTAAACGCCCTAAATATTTATTTTTAGATATACAGTGTACATTCACAGATTTAAAAAATCACTTTTATTAAATACCTCTTTTTCCCCTTCTTTTCTGGAAATAAAGCAATCACCGAAAGCTTCGCTGCTTTGCGTGTTTGCCACCTTTAGGGGGAATAATGCACCATTAGCCGTACTCAACCAATGCTGTACATGTACAGGTAGCTACACGTAGATGGAAAACGTAATTACAAATCTAGATAAAAGTTCCGTCTAACATCGCCTGCGCACTAAGCATTTTTTTGTTCCACGCCATTTAATAAATTTCAAATAAAGTCTGTGTATACAGGTCATATGTTAATTGTACTGTATATACATGTACATTTACATTTAGGTTACACTACATTGTATAATATATCATGATATATCAAAATACATGTTATACGATACGTATATTATGTTAAATACACAAATCATTTTACATGTATTACATGTTTGCCACATGTTACAAAAATGTTTGCCACGGCCCACGAGTACAAAAATGTTTGTAACAAGTGCAAAAATGTTTAAAACATGTAAAAAAGATGTTTGCTACCTATCCATTCTTTTTCATATTTTGTGAAAAAAACTTTGATTTGATTTATAAAACATGTTAGCTACTTTAGAAAAAATGTTTGCTACTTGTTAAATAAATTACTGTTACACACTACATTGCATTTAAAGTATATCATGTTTTTCGATATATACTATGTATATTATTACCATATAACATGCACACTACATGTATGCAATATTTATTAGATCTTTATTAGATAGCGTAGATCAAGAAATGCTCATAGTGCGCATGCACCGAAAGACGGAATTTTTTCTAAATTTTCATTTACGTTTTCCATCTACGTCAAACTACAGCATTCCTCGAGTCCGGCTATGGGTTGAAGAAATGAAATCTTACTTTATATAATATCAAAGCAGAAAGTAACTTGTTGCTTATCATAGATACACTGTATTTTGTCGTTTTGTGAAGTTTGACGCAAGATGTTTATGCAAATTCTATGCTCTTTAAAATTCGCAGAACCAATCGCTAGTAGCACTTTGCATAGAATACACCATATTGAATATTCGTATTTGTATGCTGTTGACGGTGTTAAAAACATTTTTTTTACATCCGTGCGTAAATTTGGTTTACGTTTTTGTATGAGTATAATCACCCGCTTGTAGGCATTCGTGAATGTTTTGAATGAAACATTTGTACGCAGGGGGCATGACAGCCACAAAAACTCATTGAAATGGTGAGGCTCATGCCCGTGAGAGCTCCAGTTATTTATTCAGTTTCTTACAACTTTATAGCCTGTTCAAATATTTATTTACTGCGAACACATTTTTGTTAGTTCTCAAGCAAGCAGTTTTGCAACGCGTGCCATTCAAACTTTTTCATATTCATATCTCAACTATAGCAAGCTTAACTTTTTTTTTGTCAAAGTATCGACATTCGATAGAGTGATTCAGATAAGATTTCAATAAAAAGAGCACTACATCCTATCTTCAAAAGGGCTGTGATTAATGCTACCCAGTCGTAAAATTGGGATTACGAGTCGCCGTGTGTGAGTTATTATTTGTTGACCAAACCAAAAAGTAATAATTTGGACGGCAGTTTGAATTGCTCGTAATTCTACTCCGACACATATTTTGAGAAATTTCTGGACCAAACCCTATGATCGGAAAACGACCCAACATAAAAAAAGCTATCAATAACTTTATGGCCAACGATGTTGGCTCCTTATATTCCAACCGTATTGAAGTACAGAAATATTCATAAAAAATAAATCCAATAAATTCAGTAATCATGGATTGGTCACTGAATAGGAGTGATACGACTCGTACAAAAAACCTTGAGTTTATTTTCGTCTTAAATTTAAAAAAAAAATAAAAAATATATCCAATACTCATGGATTGGTCAGTAAACATGAGTGATGTTCAGATGTTTCTCGTAAATTTAGAAAAAAATCAGGCCGAATTATGTTTCTATCCTGAATTTTTCAAAAAGATTTTGTTATCGAAACGCTTGTTTTCATCGTTTTCAACATAGTTTCCACATCCTATAAAATTCGTTTTGGAAATATTTAAAAGTGTTGAATTGAGAAAAATACACATTTCAAAATTAATATTTATAATTTTTGCATAATTATGTAACTTCATTTTATATAACATTTTTAAAACTCTTTCATACGACAAATTTGCTTAATTAGTTAATTTATATAAAAAAGGATAACTTTCCAAACAAGAAATTATTAATCAAAAAATGTTTCGAAATGAATTATTGAAATACATACGTTAAAATTTAATGGAAAAAGGATAATGTCAGGAAGTCCTTTTCTCGTTATTTGTCATGTAAAATATAAGTGATTAAAAAATAAATACGATTACTAATGTCGCTTTTTAATTTGAACTTTGGAGCCCTCAACTACTGTAGTAGTCATTAAAAGCTACTGTATTTGACCTCAAAAACGTAGTTTTAATGTTTCAAAGGATAATTTGGACATCCTGCCTGGAGTAAAACAGAGGAACTTTCTGTTGCTACATTTTGCTAGTTGTTTCGACAAACAAATATCTGTAAATAATTTGTCATTTGAGTGAAACTATTGATGAAAAAAAAATCTCAACAAATACAGCAACAAAAAGTTAATCTTGGTTCCTCTAAAAGTTCCTCCAGTGTGGATGTAGTTTAAAACAACTATTTCTAAAGCGCGTTCATAGAGCTGTTCTGTCATTATTCAATACACTGTTCAGAAATCAATGTAAACAAATCGCAAACACTACATTATTCAACAGGCTAAGTAAGAGATTCACAAGTGGTGACATCTATTGTGGGTAAATTCCACATAAGATTTCTTATTCCTAAAAAAAACAATGAATTTGCTTTTATGGTACTTCAGAGACTCTTACTGGAACTTAACACCACTTTTATAGTCAAGTTGCTGCCCGCCACAATTGCATTTTAAAACTACTACACTGCATGATTTGAAATAGACAAATAAAAAAAAGAAAAGTGAGATGGAGGCAGATTTAAAGAATAACCCAAAAATACAGCATATTTACAGGCGCTTCAAACTCAATATAGCTCATCCTTCAGAAACCCTGCAAAAATATTTGCACTTTGCATATGCCTGGCTTGGAAAATAACAAGGATCGATGGAAAAAGTATCCAAAGACAAGATGACAAGACTAGGTTTCTGAATAAAGCACTGGCTTATGTAAATGGGTCTGAAGAGTCCTCTTAACAGTTGATATTAGCCAAAAGCGTTGATGATCGTTTGCGCAGAACTCCATTAAACACGTTCTTTGGATTGATTGGCTTTTTTTGCTACTCTAAAGTCATTATGGCATTGGTAAACATACTGTTTTCGAAAGTTCTAATTAAAGCTCATTTAACGAGTATTGTATTTGTCTGAAGAGTGAAAATTTCCGAAAAAGAGCAGTTATTGGCTGCAGTCTTCGATTTTTTAGTGTAGATGTGTAATATTAAATGTCAATTATCTACGTACGTGTTGCCATCTTGGAATTCTTTTCGAAAATAATTTTTTGACTAAACAAACGAGTCCTAATAGGGATAACCAGATATCTTGGTCATTTCTTTCTGCAATAAGCGTTCCATGTGCTCTTACACTTTGTCATATTAGTCCATCTGTCATACTGAAATATGCGTAACAATGTCTTTGGACATCCGGCCTTCTGGACAATATACATTGTAACAATGTATGATGTTCGAGGAGTGCTCGTTAAGTTTCCGCAATCATTTAAAAAAACGGCAGCGCGTGATCTTAATTAAATTAAGATTTAGATTAAGATTAGGCTGATACATTTTCCAATCGTTCTGGCAGTGAGTGTATACATCGCTAAAAAACCGTTTAAGTCAAAGCTTCCAAATAAGCATTTCTGACAGACACTTCTCTGAGAATCTTTCAAACTCGGTTGTCCATTTCTGAACTTTTCAATCCACGCATAGACCGAAAGTTTGAACATTACTCGAACATTTAACACTTCAACCTTTCTGCACCTTAAATGCCTTCTAAAGTTAAAAAAAATGAACAACAGACCGCTGATGAGCCAAAATATCCTCGAAGTCCACCTGTGCTTTCGAATTTTAGGCACGTGTAATTTTTTTTAACATATCTTCCGGAATGATGGAAGAATTTTTCAGCAAATTTAATTAAAATCCACTTAATTTTGTTTTTGTGATTGCGGAAACTTAATAAAAATCCCTCCTATATTTCCAAAGAATTACGTAGAAACTTGCACATTTGTAGTAATTTACCGAAAACAGTGAAAAATTAATTCTCATCTGCCGAAGACATTAATGTTGTTACATTGACTAACAAGTTACAGTTCATTGCATCTGGATAAAAGTACTCGTCGATATTGTTGGGGGTTTTTTTTATAGAAAAAGGATCAATAAAATAAATAATAACTTTTGCAACGAATTTTGTTGAAAAATACTTTGTATTACGTATTGTATCGAGTAAATTATGCACGATATTTCGATAAAAAAGCCTAACTTGTTGTATTTCAAGGAAAATACCCAAGCCACTGCTCTGGTCAGATTAATTTGAAACAGATTTCTCCCATAAATAAGATGTCTGGTTCGTACAGTAGGTCAAGAGAGTTGGCCAAAGACGGTTGAAATTTCTCAATAAAACGTTGGAAAACAGCGATATTGGCACCTGAACTTGACCTTTTAAAATGCTACAGTTGTAGATGTCATGGTACACTTTTCCTAGACAGGGCCAATACCTGAAAACCCAAAAATATGTGCAATATTTATCCTGCTAAATCCATTTACATGTAACAGTTGGATCATGACGTCTTCGTGCCTCTGGCAAATCCGAGAACCTTTGATTTTACGTTAATTGACTTAAAGTTGGTTTATAGCGTGAGATATTTAAACAGATGCTCGAGTAGATACGTTTCTCATGAATTTTAGGCATAAATTGCTCGCACGAAAATAATGCAGCGAGGAAAATGCACGACTTGATTTGACGAGAGTGTTACATAGCGTGACGTTCGACGATTAAATTTTGCGAAAATATTTAAAATTCCTGACAATAACTACACAGCACGCGCGGCTTCAGGGATAGGTTTCCATCGTTAATTGCTATTGACATTTGCATTTCTACCGCAGGCCCATACGCAGATTTGCCATAGGGCATTGTGCAGCGTTCGTGAACAACTATTTTCCAAAATCAATATTTATTTTTAGCCCCCGCAATTTTTATGCAATTTGGAGATCACGAATTTACGAACATCTATGCTTGTAAAAGAGAAAAAAATAATGTAGCCGCGTGCTCTTTGGCAATATGGCGTTTTTACAGAGTCGTAACACGCATTCTTGAAGTACGCAATTTTTATTTAATAAATTGCGTGGGGTACACAGTGCTCAGGTACAGGCATGTACTGTATGTAACTCGAGCTTAATTAAAGTTTAAATTGCGCACACAATCAAGTGTTTTCAAAATAAATGGGATACGCCCATAGCGATCGAATCAAGCATGATCTAAAGCCCTGCAGCTTAAATGTCAACATTTTCAATAATGTAGGCTACTTGGTATTATTGGAAATTAAAGGGTATATTTAGACTGTTAAATCGCACTTTGGCAGTTGCGAAGCTCAAAGTGCAAAAGTAAATATGCATTAATTGGTTTAAAACAGCGATAATCTTGAGTGCATTTACAGTAAAACCTGGAAAAGTTACCACCTGTTTATGTTGACCACTTTTATGTATTGTTTTTTCTAGTGTACATTTCCTACATATTTTTTACATTGCCAATGTCCCTTAAGAAGTGACCAAATAACGGATGAGTCGCGTTACATCTTGATTTAACCCTTGGACATGATGATTCTGTACTTTTTTCGTTTTGTGTTACTACGTGTATTACAGTCTACATGTTCATCATTTTAATTTAATTCAGGCATTCTTTGTATATTGACCACCTGTGTACAGTAACCTACAGCATTTTTTTTTGGTGGTCCCTCTTAACAGGTGTTACTGTTTTAAAATTTTTTAAATGTTTTAAAAATTTAAAAATAATTTGTAACGTAATTTTTCTCACGGGACTTCATGACTGCAAAAGTGCGATTCGCAAAGCTTCTTCTTGAGTACCTTTATTAATTTTAAATAATCTCTATAGTATAGTACGTGCATATAAGCCCTATAGATGACTAGTCATGCATGCTCTAGAGCTTTGCACCTTATATGCAAAAAATTCCAATAATGCACTTGGTATTATCGGAAATCATAGGGGTACTTAGAAATAATCTTTGTAAATCGCACTTCGGCAGTTGTGAAGCCCATTGTGCAAAAATAATGCATTAAATGGTTTAAAACATCAATAATCTTGAGTGCATTTTTAATTAATTATAATAGCGTGTAGATTTAGCAGACAGGACTTCGCGACTGCCAAAGTGCGATTCGCAATGCTTCTTCCTGAGTACCTCTATAGTTTTTAAACGCAGGATCTGAAGACCAGCAGCTTAAATGTATAACTGTTCCAATAATGTACTTGGTATTATTGGAAAAAATAGGTTTATTTAAAACCTTGTAAATCGCACTTTGGCAATTGTGAAGTACGAGCAACTTGTTCAAAACGAATGCATTAATTGGTTTAAAAAAGTGATAATCCTGAGGGAATTCTTTTACACCTATTTTAAACAGAATTTTTCACACGGGACTTCACGACTGCCAGAGGTGCAATGCGCAAAGCTTCTTCCTAAGTAGCCCTAAATTCTTAAAATAACTTTATAGTATATCATTTTTTTGTCCTGAAAACGATCAGTTAGGTGAACTTGACGTTTCATATCTACTCTCAAATTTGTTCAACCAGAAACAAAATCCAATAAACAAAATTCTTTCAATGGTAATTGAAAGATACCAACCTGTTGTTGCAAATAATTGTATTTGGAAAATACAATCCAAATCACACAAAAATGCCAGTTCAAAATCAAACAAAGTCAAAACCTAGCATATATCTTATACCTTAAACACATCCTTAGAAACGAATTTTGAGAAACGTATTAATTTAATAAAAATGTTTATTAAAATGCCTTTGTAGTTATGTACTGTACTTGTAGCTTATAAATACAATATATTAGATTAGAACATTCCAAATAATTCTGCATGCATTGCTAGTTGATTTATAAATTTAAATACATGAAACAAGTGCATTTTTCTGCATTGCAGTTAATGTATCGATTGCCATATACGAAAATATGTTCTAAAATATATCATAGTCATCATACCGTATGATGTAAAAATGTATTTTTAAAATTTCAGTAAATATGGGAAAGAAAACATTACATTTTTCATTATTTATACGTTTATTCATTGTTTTTAATCCTCGAGAATTTTACGTTCTGCATGTTCTGCGAAATCAGAAACGAATAACTCAGCATTTGCTGAAATTTAAATTTTTTCATGGTTTACCTTAAAGTTAAGTCCACACTGGAGGAAACACAAGAGCAGCTTTTTGTTGCTAAACTGTTGCCAGTTCTTTACACGAATTGTTTTAGATAATTAGGGTACTCAAATCTGTAGATTAAGGTCAGCAGTTGTGGCTGTAAGTAAGTGGTTTGAACTGGTCTGCTGGCCTTTAC
>JAQGBX010003213.1:0-17929 GCA_034698745.1 Megaphyllum sjaelandicum
GGTGCTCTATCCATTGATAGTATTAACTTTTACCTAACACCATTTTTTCAACGAAATTGAAAGTATAATTTTTGAACTGTAACGCCTAGAACAAAATATCAAATTCGGAAAACGAAGAGCATGGCTTGCTTGTATGCATTCAACTGGTTATGTTTTTATTGGCAATTATTTAAAGTTGTTACAATGTTTTGAAAATAGGGGCAAACACATAATTGTTAGCTGCGCTGCAGCACATTGGTGCATTTTCACATCTCTAACGGTTAAGAAAAAAATGTGGGTGGTGACTGAATTATGGTTTACCCTGCATAATTACGTTGTAATTTGTGTTATGTCTCAAAATAAGCTTCACATAAGTTAAATACCCCCAAAAAATGACGAGACTAATAAGCCATCAACATAAAACAGTCATTTTTATCGAGGTATTTTTTTATCTTATTATATTTTTTTTCGATTTACTTCCCTGAAATTAACGATTAAAATTGATCAGCAAATAATTGGCTGGTGAAAATCTTAACGTTTTTGCCACGAAATAAAGAATAAAACAAGCAATCAACAAACTACGTTGAAAGACGCCCTTTTCATGCACGTGTATAAGAGAAAAGTTGGATCAACTTCAACTGATACGGATGCGAATGCAAATGCCGTATTAACCTCATGTAGCCAAGCCTACTGTCATGTGCGCATGCGCATCCACGAACCTGACGGTAATTACGGTACCGATTTGATGGATGTGAATGGGCCATTATTATAATGCAAGATGTTGTAAAGCAGCATTTGTATGCCCAAAGTCCGTCTCCATCGTAAAGATGTCCGCGGGTCAATACATACAACATATCCTCCCCTAAACTTACAGAATATTTCATGATTGCATGCTTTGAAGATGAAGGAAATGATAGGGCTATAGTTCAATTACAAGAAGGGATTAGATGACACCAAATCGCCTGTCGTGTTTTTTTGCAGTTCAACAATCCAGTTTCTATGGTTACACCAGCATGTTGCCGCCAAGATACACCCAATCTGTGATGACAGGAGAGAGTAAGTATAACTTGTTCCTCATATAATCAACGTCATCATCGCAACATTCTGCTTTTTAAAATGTACACCATCCACCCCCCCCCTTTCCTGCTGCCCCCTCCTCATCTGATCCCTGCACTCTTCTCATCGGCATTTGCCCATCCTGGGTTATCCATTCGTCGTTAATAATGTACTCAAAAAATCAATATTAGAAGTTTAAGATGTTTTTTTCCTATAACTACGCTCGAATGGTCCTAACCAATCGTTTGCTTAGCAACAAAGCGACTCTTCCAGTTTACATTCTCAGGGCCACTCAGGGCCACTTTGTTAAGGGAATAAGCTGCTGAAGTCAATATGCGGCAATTTTCAAAGGATTACGCGTTTCCAAATTAAGAATTCAAGATATCGTAAGCACAATTTTTCAAAATAAAATTAATAATAGTGGATCGCTTTAGTACGTCGATAACAAGTAGCGAAAAAACTAAATTTGAGAGCTTCAGCTTTTCTAAGAGCAACCTTAATTGTGGTGCTAAAATATTGCTAACTTTCGACATTTTTCTATATAGGAAAGAAAAGACCCAGAATTTGTGTTCATTTAAGTCTGTAGTGCAAAATACTTAAAACGTATTCTTGCAACTGATTTGATGATGTGAATTTTCAGCATCTGCACCTCTGTTACTAAATATTTGTATACATGTGTATAAAATAAAACATCTCTAAGCATCAAAACAGCCAACTGCAAACTAAAAAATAAAATGTTCCTTTTTAGATAATTGTACTATAAAGGTTTGGTGAAAACCAACTTTCCTCTAAATGATTGTGTTTTAAATTGGGACGTCCATTCAATATAACGAATATACTGTATTATACACTACCGTACAACCGTATTTTTTTGAGAAAAAAAATATCCCTCCGATACTTAACTTATAAATTCTTCAAGTAACATTACAGTAAAATAAGGTATCCGAAAAGCTGAACAAAAAAGGGTTTATCAAAAATGCATTTCGAAAGATTTCAGTAGAAGACTATAAATAAGAAAAAGAATGAGCTACCAAAATAACATGTTTCGGACTTATGGATGAAAACACACTGAATGCTTATTGAAGGCGCTTATTAGAGAGTCTAGAGCTTATCACTCGATCACGCCACCAAGCGGGATAAGAATGCGGGAACAGAAAGCTTAGCCGAGCCAGGCTGAGCTTACAGGAAGCGCTGATAAGCATCTGAAAGCAGATATTTAGACACAGATAGGCACACCGATTACTATTGGTCAAAAGTGTAGCCATCGATTGTTTGCCGTCTATGTACCGTAAAAACGTGTCTTGCACTCCTCATGCTGATATCAGCGTTCATTGTGTGTTCCAAAGCTGGAAAAAAGAAGCTGAAAACAAGAAGCACGTCGAAAGTAAGCATTCTTTGTGTTCTCACCCTATCACGGATTTCATTTAGTTAGGTTACTGAAAAAACGATTTTTCCCAAAGCAATTCCAGTGTTGCAAATTAAAAATTAAAGCGATTTTAAAATATTTAGAATTTTAGAAGAATAAAAAATTGAGAAGATGCCGAAGCCATATACGCTCGTATGAACACTTTAGTAAGCCTCGATCTACTTGTGTATATGCTGTATGCAATGTATAGCATGTGCTTTAAATGGGGAAACATCGCAGAGTGCACGCACGCCCTTTTTCAAAATCTAGCTATTCTCATCCATTTTTAATAAATCAAATTGAGAATTCTGTAGGCCGAAAGCGAGTTAACATTTTCAACCGAGTAAGCGTGAATTGCATTAGAGTTTGACAGCAAATAAATGCAAGTTTTGATGGAGTACTAAGCGAGTGCTCTCCCATGCTACACTCAATTTTAACGTTATAGAATTTCACATCTATGAATTTTAAACATGGGTTACAAAGTCAAGAAGGCGGCTGCCGTATCTACTGTACCCTGGAATATTCGCGAAATATACCCTGATAGCGTCGACACAGTTAAGATTTCCTTGCAATGCATCATTTTCAGCGTAGTTTATGAGGATACGTCACCCGCATTTAGAAAATAATGCCCTTTTACTGTTGCCTCCGTGCATATACAGTATATTGCAGTGAGTAAATAAAAGTACATTTGCATATATGAACGAATTAGCAAAGCTCTGAATTATACAACACATGCAAGCAGAACTTTTTTAAAAGCACCATGGAAATAAATTTCACTTACGTGCGATGAGACATCCACACCAGTCAAATTGTATGCTATACGTTTTATAAACTTTCTAATAATAATTGAAAATCGAGCAATTAATTTGTCTGAGTTGAAGTGAAATAATTTTATTTAATATACATGTGCATGCACAGTATAAGCACGTACCCGTATATAGCCAATTGCATGTAAGGGGGCGCCAAAAAGTGTAAAAAACCTAAACTTTGTCAAGTAAATTTGCTTTTTCTTCCGATATTTATATTTTGACATTTTCAATGGTTAATGTTACAACATTTAATCCCACGTTTTAATTGGTCAATATTTAAATTTTTTTAAACACGTACAGTGATCAATTTTGCAAACTTTTTAAACGTCTTACAGGCCAATTTTGCACAGTTTTCCAACATCATGAAGGTCAATTTTGAAAAATTTGAAACAGACACTTTATTTTATTCTTTTGCAAATTTTTCATAGTTTAATTGCTTTTATATCAAAGTATACATGTATATTTGACAGGAGAGAAGGAGATGTATACTATAGGTCATGTTAACTAGGGTGTACATACATGTATGGTAGGATAACAAGAGAGCCTAATGAATTAGAAGATCAAAATTTGAGAAATTTGTTTACTTGTCCGCAATTACTGTAACGCTAGTAACATTTCTACAAATAAGAAAATCCAGGATTAGGAGCCTCATTACATTACTCTCTGTAATTTTTCTTTGTTTATTTATTTTCTAGACGTACGAGCGTATATCAAATTCAAAAAAAATTGTCTGGTAAAGCATGCTTTCATATCATAAAGTGACATGCCTCTTTTTCATCAGCTTTGTTGCAAATTAGGTAACACATGGTGACATGGAGTGTGCTAACGCGATTAGTGTTGAATTTACGATCAACCCGAATGTTTTATTTATGGTGGAATCGACTGAGCAAAAAGAAACACGTGGTACCAAAACCTTCCTTATCTTCACAAACCAAATCATCTCAGGGATAGAATAACAATCGCTGCACTTCAAAAGCAGCCCCAAGTAAAAAACAAAAAACCCGCTGAAAGATAAATTATAGCGAAAGGGCATTTACATTGGCTTTGTAGGCACTGTAAAAACAACAACACATGTTGTTGATCTTGTCCATGATTTATCGATCGCCTTTTCCTTTCCACTTAATTATCAGCATTATAATTTTTTCCTTCATAACTTTCTGTTCAGGTGCAGCTGGACTCTTAATTTCGACCAACCGGATAGTGACCAAAGCACTCTTGGACAACGAAAGAATCAATACCATTATTTTCTTTGTGATTTCCATCGTAATCATCCTTTTATGTTTCATCATTCATTTCGCCGTCAGAAGAACAGAATTTGTTAGCTTTTACATGAATATGTATCAAGCGGACCACGAAACGGATGACCAAAGACGGATCACTCTTGAGCCAACTGAAGATTTAGGATTGGTAAGTGCGGGACAATAAATTATTATGGATCAATGTGTTGCCAAAAGAAAGAAAAAAAACCGGAAATTCTTGCTGTGGGCCAGAAGAGCCTCCATGGTGGGCATTGAAATGGATGGGGAAATGCGTCCTACAATCAGTGCGAATGAAATAAAGAGGATTACTTGGTTTACCGTTCATTTAACGCAAATGTCAGACACGTTTGATATCGTAAAATACAATGCATTATAAATGACCGCGCTCTGTTATAAACATCAACAAATAATAATGTTATAAACAGTAACTATACACAAATTTGATATGGTCGAGTTTCAGCTAATATTGTTTACTATTACCAAGACATGTTAAATAAGTACAAATTCCCGAATAATTTTATATTTGCATAATATGTGATGTCTTCTTTAATCACAGTTTGTTAAACACTGTTGTAAAATTATCATACGAAACTTATTGCAAATTTTAAAACTTCTTGTGGACTTCAAATGCACGTCAGTATACAGTATATGCATGACGTGTCCTTCAGTTGAAACGACTGTGCCCAGTTTTAAGGGGTTTCCACTCATGAATTTCTTCCATTCGCGATTAGGCTAAAAGCGGAAACATCGCAAACCTTCATAAATTATTAAAACATTTTACGCATTTACTTTGATAATCGAAACGTATTTTAAAGGTTTTATTGCTGTCATATTACTGGCTTTATTCATGTCCGTGAACCTAACTTAAATATTTTATCCTTCAAACTGAATGATAAAAATCTTAAATCATTGTTCCAGTAAGATCTTAGAATAATGCAGTCGAAGAATTGCTTAGAAATTAGGACATCGCAATTCCTTAAATCAAAAACTATCCTATTCCGTATGTTTATGAGAGAATTGGTTTTGTTTTTGCTTAAGACAAAGCAGCCATTTATAGTGACCGTACTAAAATTGACGAGCTACAATAGTCATTCTTAAATTAACTAATTTATTCGTTCATCGCCAATCGTATTGTAACATTAGTAGCTGTATCAGAATAAGTATTTAGTCGAATAAAATGTTCAAGCATTATTAAAATGAATTTACGACAGTTAAATTGAAGCCTCGAAGCAAGGCTATACAGGTACATGTAGTTTCGAATTATCGAGGGTTTGATAGAAATTTCGACAAAAATGCAAATTTTCGACAATTTGCGAATTTTTGACAGTTTGGCAAATTTATAGACAGTTTTGCTAATGCTCGACAATTTTGTTAATTTTTCGACAATTTTGCGAATATTTCAACAAAATTGCAAAGTTTCGACCGCTAGGAACATTGTTTTTAACAATTTTGCAAAATTTCAAACAGTTGCCAAATTGTGAAACATTTCAGGAATTTTAAAAAGTGACAAAATTGTCGAAAATTGTGGAACATTGCAATACAGTATTTTAAAATATTAGCAAAATTTTAGAAAATTATATTGTACTGTAGTTTCCCAGTTTCATACATAGCACAGTGGAACCAACCTATGGGAAACTTGGACAAAATCATAATGCAAAAACACCATAAAAGGTCTAATCTTAGTAAATAAAGACTAATAATTTTATTAGCACATACTTGTACAGTGTGAGTGTGGGTCAGGTAACACGGACCAATAATCCAATGGTCCCTTGAAGTCGGCCACCATGCAGTGTTTGGTTGTTTTTCTGTAAAGTGCCATTTGAAAGGCATGCTTAAAGTAGGGTTTGGAAAGGATAAATGGTGTAACCATGCCAAAAATGTATTATTTGTTATTCCTAGAGGTGTTATTCTCTCGTTAAAATTTTATAGTCAAATCTATGTAAGCATCGCTCGTTAGTTTTCCTGATTTAAGCACACCCTCAAATGGCACTTTACCGAAAAGCAAACAAACACTGTATGGTGGCGGAAATTAAGGGGCCATTGGACTATTGCTCCATGTTAACTGACACACACGTCACACTGTATAAAACAATACAATAAAAATGATTAAACATCATAATCTAATAAGCTGTATGCCAGTAATTAATAACCTGCTCTTCAAAAATAACCTCCATTTCTAACCAGTCCTTATGATGAGCCAAAATGGTTTTTTCGGTACGATGAGTACGTTCCCATTTTTTCGTCAAATTCAAGATAATCAACCTGCTGGTTTTCTTCGCACTGCTAACAGTGTTTTAAAAGGAGCATCACACAATTCCAATTTATCCAAAATATGATATCAAATTCCTGATAATTTGTTTTACGAGAATTTCTCCAAATATCAAAGTAAGATCTGTAGCTGACCTTCGAGGTAGCTTTTGGAAAAAAAATTATACCATCTGAATGGGCAAGTTTTGGCAAAAAAAACAAGTGTTTTTTGATGTTTTTTTAAAGCCACATCATTTAAGTTACAACATTGTTTACAATTAAAGTTTAAAATTAAAACAACCAATATTTGCACAAAATCGATGAAATAATTATATTTCTATTATTTAAAAATAGAAGAGGGTCCACATTTGTGCTAAAAGATTGCTGAAAATGATGTCTAATAGCTTGATAGTTTCAAATGTACATTGTATATAGGTACATAAAATAAGGAAATGTCAATATGATGCAACTTCCTTAAAACATGTGGCTTTAGTTTACTAATTAACATATACTTCGTTCTAAAAAATGAAATTTGAATGGTGTAACTATCCCTTATGAACTTGTAACAACAACAAAAAAGTGCATTTTTACATCCATGTCCACACAACGTCACACTGTATGAAGTTGGACAGTTCGTTGTTAGTCTAATTATTCTAGATTACGACTAATCAATCATCAATCGGAAGAGCCATGGCTGAGAACTAACCAAATTAGTCGTTAGTCATGAATAATACATGAATGATTAGTCGATCGTTAGTTTAGATTGATCAATCGACTAACAAATGCCCATCTCTAGTAGCAATATGCAAATTTCAACAAACTTAGCATATCCTGTTAAGCAGAATAGTCCAATTCGTTGGTCATAACCGAAATCCAATAAAGATTTTCTTAGTGAATTATAAATTAGAAACGCTGTTATAAATGGCTAATCATTTTTAATTGAATTGTCTATGGGATTAGCAATAAAAAAATGCTCCTATATACGGCGTATAAAGCCAGCTGATTTCAGCGTTTCGTGGATTGTTTTAAAAGCGAAGCAATGATCAAGATGCAAATTGCTTTTCCGCCAATTGCAATCGAGCTTTTTAATCATAAAGGCATTGCAGCAAAATTGATTAGGCACCAGCGAGTCAAAGCTTATTAAAATGCTCATTTATAACGATTAGGGGGAGAGGAACGGCTAATTAATTTGTTGTTTTTAGCTAGTTTAAGCATAAAGATGAGCCAATGCGCAATTTCGAGCAACTTTGAAAAACAATTCCGTCGCGCACCGAGGTTATTAATTGTCTTCTTAAAGAATCATTGGCTTCTTCTGGAAAAAATTCCAATTGAAAATGCCGATAAGAACAACATAAATTGACATCTACTTCGCCATGTAAGGCGGCTTCATCGAGTTGGAGCAATAAAAATGCAAATGAGTGGGATTACTTTATGGTTTACGTTCTGACTATACCATGTACATTTTTCCACCAAGCAGAATTTAACATCATTGTCAAGATGCCATAAAACCGCGTCTCTCGCATACTTTATCACTCTGTTTACCAACGACGAATTTGCATGGTAATTACATTCGCATCAAATTTTACTACAACAACCGCAGTTAAGTTTCCGTTATTCTAATTGGAAAGATACTATCGTTGACCGTAATGCGGACATTGTGGAGGGAAGTATTGCTTGTCCATCAGTTGAAATCCGCTACAGGAGTCAAATTTCAAAATTGAGCGCATTATATAGTTGTAAATATTATGTAAATTTTGGAAGAGAAGTTTATCACGATACAGCTTATGTTGAGTGTTAACTTAATTAAGCAAGAAATGATAATTTTATTCTATCTGCTACAGATAAATAATGTCAATATTTAATCATATCACAACGTCTAAGTTAAATTAAGTTGCTTACATGTACATGTAATTCCATTGAGAAATCAGACCATTTCTCAACAAGCAATGATAAGGAAAATTTAAAAACTGTTAGTCGTTTACTGATTACATTTACTTTTAATAAATTAGAAATTAAACTGACATTTTTTCATAAATCCAGTTGAGCAACATAATTAACCTTAGCGGTAGATAGGGGGCCATCCAAAATCCGCTTCAGAATGTGGGAGGGGGGAGGGAGGGTCATGAAACGTACACAAAATGCTTCCCCAATTCAATATTTATAAGGTTGTAATCAGCAATAATCAATAATGTTCCATGCATCTCGGCCTGCATGGGATTAAAAAATTAAAAAAAGGATGAAAAATTAACTGATTTGGACGATACTCGAAAGCTACACGGCTGTATTAATAAAAAAATCCCCGTAGCCCATTTTAATAAAATTTATCTCCTATCTCATTTGCAGTAAAGTTATTTTTAACTTTAATAATTCTTCCGTACCTGCCATCTTGACTGCCGACAAGTAGGGAAAATAAGAGGAAACATGTTTTGTCGGAGTTCTGCGCAAAATTCAATTATCCAAATTTCAACTTCACATAAATCTACTTCATTACTTGAAATCTGATTGAACATGCAAATTCGTTTCGAAGTAAATGTATCGTGCGCGCCTAATGCAGACATGCCCTCACGATTGAACAAATTAGTTGATAAAAATATGCAGAACATTACGAGGCAACATCGGGCGAATTGTGCAGCGCAGAAGAAATTAGATAACAAAATAGCAAAATGCATATGCCCAAAATAATGACTGCCAAGAGATTGCTCGAATACAATAGTACCCGTTCCAATTGTTCATGATTTGCCTTTTCAAAGGAATAAGTACGAAGAAGGATCCATCTCGAAATATTCCAAAAAAATATCCGATAAATGACAAAAGACTAATTTGTATTAAATCATAAGCCTCAAGAGCGTAATAATCCATGCGTAAATTGTAAAAAAAAATAGTTGTAAGCGTTAATAATTGAACAGAAATGAAAGGCATACAGTATGTACACAAATGATAAAGGAATATTAAGGCATAGACATGTTTGTCTTTTTAATAGAAACAAATTTGCATTCTTATGATTCAACTGCCAGATCAAAAGATTTAAATCAACTTCCGTTTGTATCCATAACAAAGGGCACGAGACCTGCGCGAATGTGAAAATAGGGGCACTCGGACAGCTTTACGAATCTGCAGTCATGAAGTCACGAGTGCAAAAGGGTTGCACTTACAAGTTTTAAAACAGCAATAACCTTGAGTAATTGTATTAATACAATTTCTGCACACCTGATTGGCACTTTATGAAGTGCCATTCATAAAGTCATATACAGTGTCTGAGTACTCTACTGTATATATATTTGGAATCATCCATAAAGGACGTCCTGTATTTTTACAGGTTTTCAGACCACCCCCTCTCCTCACATGCCGTCCAATTTTGAAAACAGCTTGTTGATTACATCAATTTACAAGCAATTTTTAATATGTTCTTTATAAATTTTTACATTGAAAATATTACCATTAGTAAATCACAGACCTACAGAATACTATGGCATCAACTTAAACAGATGAAATGAATTTTAATAAGCTGAAGAAATCAACAAATTTGACTATAAATTGACTAGCAATCAATCAATTTATCATCTAAAAATGATGAAAGTTTAAGCACAAGTTGACATCCGGACATCCACTTTCCTTGAACCCCTGTCCGCCTGTGTCTCATTTTCATTTCCCCCTCCCCCGCGGACGTCCTTTAAGGATGGCCCTTTTTGGGATGTCACGTTTTGCAGCAAAACATGATCTCTGCAATTGTCATAATAATAACTACTTTTGTGCTTTTTACTACATGTAACAACTTGTTGCTGGATATTGGATAACTATTGGAGATACAGAGCATGCATAGCAATTAAAATATTAATTTCGAGCATATAAACATAAAAAATATATAAATAGGCGTGGCAAGCTTATTTCAATTTCACACGTTAATGATGCAACGTGCATATTAATGCACCTTTCCTGTCCTATTTATATTAAAAAATTCTTTGTTATAAGGCTAACTCCATGCAAGAACCCAGTAAGCCCTCTCTTGTTATGGGGGACCATGGACCAACTATACACAGTAAAGATAACGACTCGTTAAGAAAAAAAGATTTGAATTGTTCCTGCTGTCAAGCTTTGTTTTCGACGATGCATATTCATTCTCAATTTATTGCGTTTTTATCAGCAACCAATCATTTCAAGCCCTTTATACATGGTGCACGCTCTGTAATTTCGAGATTGTTTTTGCGGCACAAATTAATCAGTTATTTCGCCACAAAGACACCCCTGTCATCAATCTTCGTTCCAATAATCGCTGGCATTAGTGCCTCATTGCGGTGACGTGTCACGTGTGATGAAAAATCCTTTCCACGGAAAGAATTCCCGAACATTTACAGTCCATGATGTTGAAACTGGAGACCCATGAATAATAAGAGGTTGGGTGTATCATTCCAGGTCGATATTTTGGATGCTGTGGAATCAAGAAATAATTACGGGGTTCTGAAGCTCCAGAGCCCAGCAGCTGATGTGCCCGATTCAGCTTTTCAGGTTCGCTCATTAAGTAATTAAATCCAAGCAAACATGCAGATATCGAATTACGAGATTAAATAACTCCCGAATTTCGCCTTTTTAAATAAAAACAGTCGAGCGAAAATATCGACACCAATTTGGAAACGGCTAGTTACGAGTACTTCGTCGATCAACAAGCCGAAGACACCACCAGAATAAGACACGGAAAAGGAAATGCTGGACCAACGTATAAAGTCCAAGATGTCGTGATACGCATGCGCGGCACTTACAGTTCAGCTTACACGAGTGGAATACGGGTTTGGACTGGAATAAGACGTAAGAAAACAACCCATAATCACATTTGTTATTGTTATTATTATTATTGTTACTACAGTCAAAGCGAAAGCTATACTAGATTGTTGCCGTCGGAAACATTAAACAGAGAACATGACTTGGTCGAGTCGGTTCTTGAATGAATTCGCACTGTCACAGTTCATAAACACACATCCGGGTATGCGATCATCCATAAAGGACGACCTGTAGTTTTCAGGTTTTTAGACCCTCCCCCCTCCCTCCTGACCACCCTTGTCCTGTTTATGTAACCCTTCCCCCCGCCTCCCGGTCCAATTTTGAAAACAGCTTGTTGATTACATAAGCAATTTTTAATGTTCTTTATAAATTTTTACCTTGAAATTAATATCATTAGTGAACCACAGATCTAAAGAATATGATAGGGGAACAGAAAATTTCCCCTAACAAAATACCAAACCACCCAGTTTTAAAGGTCAAAATGAACTCTTCCTCCGTATATAGGGGCAGTAATGTTTTTAAAAGCTGATGCAGGCTTTGTAAGCTGAAGAAATCAGCAAATTTGCCTATAAATTGACTTGCAAGAAAATAAAACTTATGCAATCAATTTATCATCTAAAACTGATGACGGTTTAAGCACAAGTTGACATACGGACGTTTATTTTATTCGAACCTCTCCCCCTGTCCACCTGCTTCCCATTTTTACATATTCTTCCCCCCCTCCCTTCCCCTTTGCCGAACGCCCTTTACGGATGGCCCTTATTAGTTCCAGGCATTGATCACATTTTGGCTGAATAAATACTTCCTCAAGTAAATGCGAGCTCCTGGGTAGAGCAGAGCTAGTTCGTGACCCTGTGTAACACCTGACCTAAAACCGAAGAAGTCATGGCGGTCATGGAAGTCACGCCATTGTATCTTCATAAGTAAGATGACCCACTCATTGCGTCTGATAACATATATAATTTGCCCTATAAATTATTTCACTATATTTTTAAAAGTTTTTAGGAGTTTTTTCTAGTAGGCCTGGCCGAAATTTTCCGAAAACGTTTGCTCATTCGATTGTTTATACTCCTAGTGTCGGTTGTAATGATATTTATTTACAAAATATACTAATCAATTTGGCAAAAAATTGCACCAAATGCCTCACGATTTTGTTGATAGTTACACTGTATTTCACGGCTGGATTGCATATATTATTTAGCAAACTGCACAAGAATGTGCATATTTGAGAAAAAAATATCAAGATTTCTAATAAGAGGAAATATCTGGGAATCACACAAATCCATCTATTTATATGGACATTGCTGATAGTTGGGCTCTCAGATAAAACTTATGCTAGTTAGTAATAGATAACAAGTATCTTGCTTTCACGTATAGCGACTTGTCCAAAATTCCATTACCGCAAATTGTTTCTCCAGGGGTCGTTCATAAAACGGCTGTGACCCGAAAAAATAATTATTTGGTTAGCAAACGGGACGCTTACGTGTTGCCGGCGAAGAATGACATTTACTGTATATATTTATTACGACTGTTTTTACATAGAAAACATATCCTCTTTGGATATAATTTAAATTTATTTAAAATATGACAAATCCATGAATCAAGAGATTAATTCCGTAAAGTTGAAGGGCTAATGGGCAGAATGCGTCTTGACTGTTATCATAATCTCACGCATGCTTCATCAAGTGCACAAAGAGAGGATTATAATAGTCTAGTCAAGTTTTTGCTTGTCAGGAAAATTAGTAAATAAAGCCAGCGAGCGCATTACAACCACTCAAATTGTGTTCTAGAAATGTGGCTACAGAAAGCTTGCCAATCTATTATTAAAAGACTGAAAATGCTGTGCATGAAAATTGCAACAGCACTGCTCCATCGACATTTAGCACTTCCATTTTATACTTTATTTATAACAAAAACCCGCACTCGTACTCTAGAGATAATAACCTAAAGTCATCAAGTTAAATTCCTCACTTCACCCTCAATTCCTGCTCTACATGCAATAAACTAATATAACAGTTGCTTTGATAAACAGGTTTCATCTCGGGAAGATAATTCTAATTTCCAGCATAACACTGACAAGAACTGTCATTTTCTGCGACTGCATGTATATTTTCCATTAAGACATTAACAACAGCTTCCAGCATTCGAAATGGCCCTGGCGCATGGCAAACACTGCACACTTGCTCGGCATACCGGGTGTCCGAAAGTCATTAAAGCTTACAATGCGTGAATTAACTGCGTCTTATTCTGAGCATTCGTTACAGTAGCTTTAAATCACAAAAGATTTTATGAAGACTCGAGCTGGAAAGTTATGCGGATTTTGCATAGAGCGTTTGTTTTTTACTCAGTTTTTACTCAGAGCAATTAAGTAAGGGGTAGCTTGATATCATAGTCCATTAAACAATTCAATTCAATTCAACTCAGTACCCTAAGTACTGCTTGGCCTGCCAAGCAGGGCGCTAGCATAACGCATGCAGTGGCGCCACCAAGCCCACTGATATCAGCGTTCATTGTGCGTCTCAAAGCTGGAAACAAGCAGGAAAGAAGCTGATAGAAGCACACCGACAGTAAACATTCTTTGTGTTCGTACCCAAACGCTCACATCGCTAGTCAATTTCGAATTTCTATGGCTGCATGCATACTATAAATTTTCGTACACATCCTGTTAATAGAATACTCGTAAAAATCTATAGGCGCGTGTGCCTTGATGTAAACAATCGTTGTTGCATAAGGGAACGTGGAAAGGCAATGATCTTTACTGTATATTAAAGCCCTACACTATGCGAGCTGCATCAGTATGCAAGCTGGTAGTGTTCTAATTTATAATGCGGTTCACACTATAATTCAGCAAAACAGAAAGTAGTCGGTTCTTTATGCCTTCCTAGCGCGACAAAGGCTTTCTTCCCCACTGTAAACAAACGTCTGCAAAATCGATGCCTGAGCACAGTGAAGTGATAATTAAGACATAAGCAATGAAGCGAGCCATAAATTTGATGGACGGCCCGATTGTCGAGAAAAGATGTCGATGACTTAAGCCGGTGTGCCCGAACACGTGTAATTTCTTCTTTGTCTACCCGAGCGTCGTTAGCTTTTATTTACACTTTAGAACAACGCTATCAACACCCCATAAAACTGTACTCATTGAAGTTGATGGCTTCGAGAAAAACACATAGTGGCTAAAGAAATCAATTGCATGCCTCGACGATATTAGTAATCGTATTGCAATTGCCCAGATAGAGCCCATTTCCGTTTATCATAAATGCGTGGTCGATGTTTGATCAGTGAAACATTTGATCAAAGATAGCAATACATGTGGAACCCTTGCTAGAGCCTCGATCTCTTCAGCCTCTTCGTTTCATGACGCAGTACAATGAAAGCCGCTTAATTCGATCAGGCATAATACGATCAACCGTTTTATTCGATCAAACCTTCAAAACGGATTTTTTTCTATACTGCCCCATGTTAAGAAAAGCCGGTTAATTGGATCAGCTCATCGCTTAATTCGATCAAATTGCCACGTGCCTACATAACGCAAACAATTTTGAGCAACTTTCACGCAAGCACGCGGACACGTTTGGACAACGTACAAGCGTGCATCTAAGCATCTAATGTTTAGACGCATGCTCGGCTGTACTCAGATGGATTTTCTGCGTTATTCAGAAAATGAAATTTCAGCCGTTGCAGCAAGTATAGGCATCATCAAACACTATTTATAACTTTTTTAAAGCAAATATCATTTTAAAAATATGTAAATAATGTACATATATACCATTAAATATATATGTATTTTTAAAACTGAGCAAATTACACTAAAATTTGATTTTATGACCTAATTGGTGCCAGAGGTGTTTCACAAAATCGAAAAGTTCAGAGAATCGAGTTTGACATTAAAAACAATAGAAAGACAATTTTTTTAAATTGTCTTTAGGAAACAAGTCAATTAAGTTTTCTAAGTATTTTATCACATTACATGTTCATGTATATCACTTTTGTGGCAGATTTGAAAAAATCATGAATCTTCTTCTGTTTCACCATCTTTATTTTTTTTTTGTCGAAGCCAAATCTCTTATTTTTTTAGTTGAAATAGCTGGACTACTGCTACGAGCAGGCCTCAAACGAGGTACCTACTGTACATGTACAATTGCATTTAATTACTTTTTTCCCAAGGTTGAGGCCTGCGTCATTTAAAAAACGCACGGTGTGGTCGGCAGGAGCTTCGATCGTCATATAACAGAGGTTTCATATAACAGAGGATCATAAAATCGAGTTTTTACTGTATTTTGATAAGGTTAATGTTTACTGTGTTTTTGACATTCTTCGCTTATTTCTATCAAAATCGCTGGAATCAACGTGATCGAATTAACTTAAGCGGCTTTTACTGCATATATCCATATTCGCAGAAAGCATCTTTCTCACGATAGGGTAAATTAATTATGCAACCATGAATACTTGTACGTGGTCCGAACTGCACCGGCAACCATTTGCCAGCAGTTTTGTGTTGTCAATCAAACACAACATTCACAGTTAAACAGCTCATTTCCTCGACCATACTAACATTGCAGTTTTGGCCACGGATAAGTTCAAAAGGAGAAATTGCTATGAGATTTTCCTAGAAAAAAAGAACTTACGCAATTGTAGTATAACGTCCACCGCTGACTAACCAACAACTAAAGTTTTTAATTGTGTGTTTTAGGGGGTGTTTTGGCACGATGGCACGTGGCTGTTACGATATGGCCATACATGTTGTCCATAGCCCTCAACTACTTCGTCACCCTGTGCTTATTCCCTGGTATTGAATCCGAAGTGGTCAGTTGCAGTTTAGGAAGTTGGATGCCAGTACTTCTGATGGCCATTTTCAATTTGTTTGACTTCATTGGAAAGGTAAGTTGTCAACTTGATGTACGGATAAAATTATTGGCACGAAAAAAATACCAAAAATAATAGGATGGAACGATTTACTGCATGTATACGAGCTCATATACAATTGTACATGTATATAGCTTTAGACAAATTCCATCCAGTAAGATTGGATTGTTTCCAAGTTGACTTCCTGCGACAAGCGAATTTTTTGACATTGCCCTACTGAAATATAAAATATCTATTCATAAAATATATTCAGGATAAACTAACTTGTTTACAGTTATTACTGTACACATATACTGAGTTCTTTACTACCATTTAGAAATTCTGAAGATTTATATTCGTAGTACTAATTGAGCAATTTCATGCATTGTACGAAAGCCGTCCTTAAAAGTCCTTGAAATTATCCATATTTAAAAGTAAAAATTTAGTTTTCAAAGAGGCATATTACTTGCCATTAGGGTTACTTACAAAATAAAAAAAATATCAATGACATGTTTTCAAAATACAACGCAGCAACTTTAATGCAGCCCAAATGTGTATATGCGGATACGAGAAATAGTTTGCATGTACCGTATAACCTAATAAAACTTTATTTTAGACTTAACTTTAGCGGCAGTAACATGGAATTTATGATAAGACATTTCAGTTGAAAACAATTTGTGCACGCTTCCTCATTTAGATTGCGCTTCCAATTCAATTTCTCGTCTGCATCTCATATATACTCATCAAAAATGTCTTCTTTCCTTTGTCATGCTTAATACCGAAAGTGAATGTTAGCTATAGAGCTGAATATTAAGATAACCGATATGAAAAACAAAGCCTTCCATAGCTGGTATTCAAATGAAAAAGATGTTTAAGACGACGTTCGAAATTAAGCCATTGGAAAATTATGTGCGGTGCCCTGCAGTCTTAAATCGTTACCGGAAAGTATATATAGAAACCCAATTCTTGTCAGAAAAATGTATTTGTGACATGAATTACCGTTAAAGCTCTATGGTCGCGTCTGAACCAAACTATTAGATGTGACTTCAAATTAAAGACTTAATTCTCGTACTTCGGTATTACACTTACTATATATATATATACAGGGTTATCACAAAAGAATCACCGGGTTTTAAAAGATATATCTTGGTAAGTATTACAGATACATGACACAAAAAAAGAGGGAAAGTCCAAGTTTAAAATGCGCACTTGCAAATTTTGCTTTAAACGCCCAGATGGCAGAACGAACTCAGCATGCAAAATGGCGACTATGCAGCAGAAAGCGTTTTGTGTGCTCGAGTGCTCGAATAGCATTAATAAAGACACTTCAGCGTGTATAAGCCGAACTAGACTACCGAATAGACGCGTGTCATCTGATGCAATTGATCTCACATTGAACATTCGTGATGGTATGATTAAAAACTTGGACATTATCACTTAATTTCACTTCATGTCTCATTTACTACTGTATACTGTATGGGTGGCTTAGAGGTTGGCATCCTCGTCTTGCATTCGGTAGACTCAGGTTCGATTCCTGAGTCGGCTATCTTCGATTG